>UESW01004269.1:0-59620 GCA_900491605.1 Calamus simplicifolius
AAAGCATTGTGGCTATCAGCTACATGACATTACCGGCATATCGCCAGCTTTGCAGCATGCATTTATGAATGAGGTGTATGTATGGATGTCAGGAATAACTTCATCTTGTTTCATTTGTTGCATCAAATCCGCAGCCTCCCAAACATCCCCTCTTCGAGCCCATCTGCATGACAAGTTAACTGATTAGATAAAATAAGAAACAATGGATTCAATGAATTGAAACAAGCAAGAGATTTTCTTTGTTAAATAGGATCCAGAACTGGACATAAATGGCTCATATATAAATAAGAAAAATAAAATTGGAAGCTACTTGTTAGACCCTATAAATTAATGATGCAGGTAAAGGACCCCCTTTTTGTCTACAAGTCTCAGCCATGGAAGAAGCCCAGCTGATGAAAGTCTGAATGGCTGGGATGTGGACAAAATAAGTGTTTAACATAGGTTGTGTGTATTTGACGCTGGCTAGACAGCATTAATTCCACCCAACACCATTTATATCTAATTTGAATTCAAGTCAGGTTTACTCCATTAGTGCATATTTCTTACTGCCAGATTCATCAATGACAATTTTTGTGCAACAAATATCCTAAAGTCAACAAATGCACTGGAGCATGCCAAAATGCTTACTTTAGTCCAAGGTTCACCACATTGAAAACTGACACTATTTCGGTACCGGACTGATATGGTTTAATACGGGGCATACCATACTAACCCGACAACGTACCGATCATCTTATAGCAAACCAACAATGTATCAGTTAGATGAACGGAAAGATTCCAATCCATAAACTGCTCCATACTAGTTCAGCACTAAACGAGACTGTTCAGTATGATACGAGGTCAGTATAAGATTAGTACGAGGCAATTCTAGACTAATAGGGTCATGTGGGTGATACCAACCCGTACTATTTCGAAATAATGAACTGTACTGGTGCGAAATCGGAATGGTTTAGTACGTCTTGCACAGTACAGTTTGGTATGCCCCTTACCGTATGTTCGATAAGATTTGGCATACCTTGTTTTAGTTCTTTTCAAATTTATCTTTTATACAATTTAAACCAAATTTGAGATTTGAAAAGTTAAAATATCATCTTCCATAGGAGAGGAGAAAATATATATGAGCCCTACCATCTATTTTCTCTCCCTTTTCAATCAAATATTGAAAAAAAGACAAACTTTTTTGCCCTCATTTCCCCCCCAATCAAATGAGCACTAAGAGAATCAGTGCTCTTGGTTTTCTTTACTAACCTCAAATCTCGATTGGAGTGAGCATAACAAAATAAGAGCAACAAAATATCACAACATATTTGAATTCATGAACTCTGCCAAAGTTGAGGTACAATTGGGTATTTATATGTTTTAGCGTCCTCTACATTGTCTAAGATCTTGAATATCTTGAAAAAATTAACTAGTACCAAAAGTTCAAAATTGCCCTCCTGACTTTTTTATTCCTTCTGCATTATATTTACATTATATCACTATAACATATATAATATAATATCCCATAATATAATATCTTAAATTATATATATCATAATATAAACTAATATTATATTATAATAGATAAATTATATATAAATAGTATAATAATAATATAATATATCATATACTTTCTATACTATAATATTAATAAAATATTACTAATATAATATAATTTAATATTATATTGACATTATATTATAATAATATAATATGATATAATAACATATTATACTACATTAACTCCAATGTAATTTTCATTATAAGAGTATTATAATCCAATTAGCACTTTCTTATGTAAACTTACCTCCAATCAAACACAAAAAATTATTTCTAAAGTTATTTCCTAGACAAATTTCTATCGACCAAACATGATAAAATTTATTTTTCCCTACAAAATTTTCTTAGAAAAATATATCTCAAAAAAAATGTTTATAGGAAAATACCAAACAACACTTAAGGGATACTATAGTTATCCTGTTGCTTTAGATTTATTATGCTTCTAGCATTTGTAGTAAATCGATAATTTATTATGTTGTTTTTGCACATTATTTTTTCATCTTCTTTTATTCAACCGAGCAACGCTACTTTTATAAACCCATGTGTGTCATCCTGGTACACAACTGCACATCATACAAGTATATGAGATGCTGTTATTTATTCCTGCTTGCAAGCTAATGCCTAAATCTCATATACACAATTTTTAAGTGAATTTTCTAGGCCAATTTCTTGATTAATCTTCAAATGTGATTAGCACATTTAACTTCACTATTGCATGCACAATATTATAAAACAATATATCATGCTAGTTTACAAAAAGCTGGCTCATGGATCCATCAGACATCAAATAGGGGATGGAAAAGGCACTAATTATGATCTTAGAAAAAGGAACGAAGAAAAAGAACATTTCAAAACAGGAATAAATAACATTTTTGAAGGACAAATTTGTTCAATTTAAGATATATTGCATGTTAACCTCCAAAAGAAAGTAAATTTATTAACAAAAATATAAATCACTTTCAATGGTGCCATGGAAAAATGAAGCATATTATAGAAAGAAATACAAATACAATTCACTCCACTAACATGCCAGGTATTATTAATAAGAAACTAGCATGTAGAGAAACATTTACCCATCTATTAGGATGTTATAGACAAATGTGTTCCTTGGTATTTTCCGGGCACTCATTTCCCTTGTTACTGCTAGAGCACTTTGCATCCTCCCTGATTTGCAACATGCCTTCAGTAATGCTTCATAGGTGAAAACATCAAGCTTTAAACCTTTCTCCTTGATTTTTGTAAAATATTCAAAAGCTTTTCCAGTGTCACCATCAGCAGCATAACCTTGCATGATGGTTGTGTAAGTATGCTCATTGGGAGTAATGCCAGCAAGAGACATATTGTCAATGACTTGAGTAGCTTTCTCCATCTAAAAAAAATATAGAGGATAAATACATGATTTATCAATTAGCGTAAAATAACTTAATGTACAAAATTTTCAAACTACCTGCTGCTTACGAACAAGACCAAGAATAAGAACATTGTAAGTTTCTACAGTTGGAACGCAACCACTTCGCCTCATTAGATCAAAAATCTCCAATGCTCTTTTCATATCTCCAGCTGCTGCAAAGCCATATATGATTGGCCTAAATGTTCGAGATGAAGGCCGATGCCTCTCTCTCTGCATTTTGTCAACAATACGAATTGCTCGATCGATGTTACCCATCTTACAGAATGCATTTATTATAATATTATAGAGGATAGCATCAGGTTTTAACCCTGATTGCAGCATTTCCTCGAAAATGCTGAAAGCATTTGCATAATCATTTAACTGGATAAAGCCATTAATCAACATTGAGTATGTCTTGCTGTTATGACTAATGCCACATGAGTTCATTGTCTTGCTAACTTCTAGGGCTTTGGAGACCTTCCCAATCTGAAAAAATGAGAATTCGTAATCAGTCATTATTAGAAATCCAACCAGGAATGCAGGCATATAATTTATGTATGAAGCCCATTAAATTTAAGAAATTTTAATAGCACTGAAAAGAAATTTTGATTTTTAGAATTAAGTAAATCTAGTTAGCATAAAACAAATTTCCAGGATGAAAACCTGAAGAGCAGGACAAACAAGGTCTCATGTCAACACAAGACTTTTACCACTCAGACAATCTGTTTGTTACCTAGTAGTGACAATACTTGCATCTTCATATGCATAAAAGAGTTCACCACCTAGTTGATTACAGTATTTATGAATTTCCTGCCACCTTTCATAATTGATTTTCATCTAGTTGATATCTTGGCTGCAAAATCAGTTTGTATCATTATCAAACAGTTACCTGTATGATAATATATAAAACATGGAATTTATCACCTCCACTGATATAAACCACCTATATGATATCAATATATTGGCCAACAATCTCAAAAAGCATGTGCCTACATGTTTGTGTCACAGGCACCAAAAGATGATCATGTTAAATTGACTCAAGACACTTTGCTGCTTTCATTATCATATCCAAACTTGCTCTTTGTACATGGTTAGTATACTCAAGTTGTCTAAACCTGCCTAGGAGTATTCAGCCAATTCGAGGGACCAGACTACTAATATCATGTTATGGTTCCTAATTACAAACTTTTACTTTTGGAAAGGAAAAAAATTAAATTCAAAATATACAATTAGCAACATAAAATTTGCTTTAAAGACTATTTTGAGGACACAGATTGCAGAGACACAGAATTTTCTTCATCAGTTATCAAAGGAAAAATTGATAAACACATTTAATCAGGAAACAAAAAAAGCATATAGTAAAGAAACAGCATATACCTTCGTGTACAAATTAATAAGACACCCATAACTGATGACTGAAGGTGTGAATCCACATTCCTGCAGTACATGCAAAACAGAATCAAGACACTGGAAAACAACATATTACAGAATCCATAAAGTCTGCACTGGCATTGTACTTGACAATTCTCATCCACAATATTTTAGAAATATTTTGAGCAATTATTGCATGCTTCTCTATCTGACCATATTTTCAGGTCCACTGAATCGCCATGACATCTCAATTTTATGCTCAAAATGGTCACATGAACTTGACATAATAGGAAGCATCTCCAAGTATCTCCAACTTGTTTAGTGCTTTAAAAGCAATGATGAGAGAAATTTAGCTTTCAAACTCCCAGTAAGTATGCCTATGAAAAACATAAATAATTGTATGCATAGGTAGCTCAACTTGAGGTCAAAATGTTGTGAAGCATTCTGCTATGAATTCTGATATTATGCCTGAGTTATCAGAATGCTAAGCTATTGACAGTGAAACAATACCTCATATGGGCATGAGTCAAGCATCCTATTTAATAGTGCTGTTGCTTGGTCCAAATTATTATATTGCTCTGATAGGTTCTCTCCTTTTTGTAAACGTTTTATAACTGCCGGTGAACTTATTAAGAGAAAAAGGAAAAATAATGATAAATAAGGTATTGAGTTAATTTTTTGAGATAAATGCTGTGACATGTTGAATACATGCTCATAGCTCCTATAACCCAGTATGTTTTGCCATTTTTCCCCTGATTTCTTCTTCCTGCTCCCTTTTTACCTTTTCTAATAGGCATTATCTGACACTAGGCCAAGAGTGAGCATATTAAATAAACATGGAGACATTTCTCAACCCTTCGGACTTTGGGCAAGAACACACTGTTGGATGCTAGCTTTATCCTCACAAAAGATATCTTCAAGCAGTTCAAGAAAAAGAAGAATAAATAAACAGAACATTTATATTAGCTGCATGCCAATGACAAAATATTTCACAAATAATTACAACAAGTTCTTCAAAAATAGCAATAGTAAAGTACAAATATATTACAAATTATCCTTTTTTATTATTTTTTTCACAAAATCATGCTTTCAACTACCAATGAGGCAAAGAGAATCAGAATTACAAGATGAAATTAATTTTCAACGTACCTTAAGTCTTTCAAACACAATTAAACATTTTTCCTCATTCCGAATATTTGTGTAACCATCCATCATAGTATGATATAGATCAATTGGGGCATCAATCCCTTCTTCTTCCATTTCCTGTACCAAATCTTCAGCTCGAGCCATGTTACCAGTTTGACTGCAAGTGTTTGAAAAGTTTTAGAAATTCTTGGTTATTGAACAGGTGTCTTGATCTGATCAATAAAATTTCATCTTACAAAGCTGTGGTCAAAACTGAAATGGAGGGCAGGATGCCTCATTTAAAAGGAAAAAAGGTAATATGAAAAAAAAGAAAAGAAAAACAAAAAAAAACTCAAAATTGAAATATAGACTTGGAAGGTGTTTTGAAAAATTTTCAGAAGTCATAAATTATTGCAAATACAAAATCCAACCCTTGAGGTGAAACTAAATGTTTGCGTTTTTTAGAGCAATCTTGTAGTGAAATGAACAAGATAGATGCAATACTTTGAACTAGCACATTGTTAACTGTCTGTTGAGATGGTTCATGAGAATAAGACAGTGCCAAAGTCCAAATTCAAAATGTTGCAAAAGTTAGAACAAGCAGAAGATGAAGCTCAAAATACATCAATTGAGAAACTTAAAAAATTGGTTATGGATAAATTTCCTAGAAAAGTCCAAAAGAACAGTCAGCATGAATGTTATAATTCAATATGAGAATACCAACCAATGAGCATATATAATGTTGCTGTATATGATGGCATTCATGGATGTATGCTTCTGCTTTGCCTCCTTAAAAAACTTGTCTGCAGATCTTATAAAGCAATGTAAAACATATTAGCAGCAGGCCAAAAGTAGGTTTATTGACACAATAGCAATAGCTTTTAAGTATCAACATGCATTATATTGTATTTATATGGAATTCATGACTTGACACAAAACTGACATATCAAATAACTCATATCAACCGAGTATTGATAATTGCCATAATAAACAATAACATTTTTTTAAAAAAATCCTCCAACACAAATAAAAATCTGTCTTATCATCAGTCACGAAATCTATGTCTCGGCTATTTAAAGTCAGGCTGTTCAAGCCTTTCTCCCATTTTCTTAATCAGAGTAAAATAGGAACATGGTTAAGAAAGGTGCTACTAATGTGAAAATTACAGTAATAGCAGAACCTCATTCATATAATCTTAATATCAGTTTGAATAATGACAAGTCAAAAATATTAAGTAAATGAGTCAGGATTCAAAGATACAAGAACCAACAAGACTAGCACAGAACTGTATGGCTAATCAACAGTTACTACTTACTTAGCATCACCAACATTGGCAAAGCCTCCGATGAGAATACTATATGTCACCAGCGTCAACTCAACGCCCTCAGACTTCATTTCTTTAATGCAAGCTAATGCCCCTCGCATATCTCTAGCAACTGCATAAGCGTGAACAAGGCTGCATGAAATGAATTACTTTCAATGCAGGAGAATGGAAAGTCACACATGAGCAATGACATAGAGTTCCCCTAAATTGGTATCAATCATTTCATGACTAGAAACATTTTTTTGAGTTTTAATAAAGTGCGCATGAAGGATAGAACCAAGAAATAATGTAGTGAAATTATCTAGTGTCACAAAATCTCATGTTCATATAATTTGTTTTCATAAATTTCATAAGTTTAGTTGCAGAGTCATCAAAGAAGCCAATCTCTTATGTTTTGATTTGGATTGATCTACTGTTTAGAAACGTCTTTAAGTTTTAGAAAAGTATGCATAATTCAAAGAAAAAATGAAAGTTAAAATATTCATCATCACAAGATCTCATGTTCATGTAATTTATTTGGATAACTTTGGTAAGTTTAGTCGTAGATTCACCAAAGAACTTTATCTCTTATTAGAGTTTTCTATATTATTGATTTGTATTGATGTAGAAAAAGCATATAATATTCCCAAAAAAATCTTACGGTAAGTGTTAAAAAAAAACCCATTAGATATATTAACATAATAAAAGATATATATGATGGAACAATTACTGGTGTAAGAACTACTAACGATAATACCAACAAATTTGTAATTACAATAAGTTTATATTAGCAATTTACCCTTAATCTTTACTTTTTTTAAATTAATTATGGATGGGCTCACTGACATATTTAGGATGATATTTCAAGATGTTTATTATTTGCAGATAATATAGTGTAGTAGGTAAAAATAATGCCAAGATTAACCATAGATTAGAATTAAATAGAAATACATTAGAATCTAAAAATTTTAGATTAAGTAGCACAAAGACAAAATACAAGAAATATTATTTTAATACATAGAAATAAAAGTAAGGTTTATGAAATTTCTAAAGTCATCATTTTGACATTTAGGATTGATTATTCACAAAAAAAAAAAAGATTGACGATGATGTTGTCCATAAGATTAAAGCATATTGGATAAAATGGAGAAGTGCTACTAGAATCTGTCAAGCTAAAAAAAAATTATAAGATGGTCATAAGACCAATTATGCTTTATGATATAGAATATTAGGCAATTACAAAATTATATATATACAAGATAAATGTAACCGAAATAAGGCACTAAAATGGATGTATGATAATATAGAAAAGATAAACTAAAAAATAAAATTACTTATAAGAAGGTGGAAATAGCATCAATTAAGGACAAACTGATAGAAAGATGACTTATGTGATCATAAAATACCTACTAAATTAAAGAAAAAAATTTTATAGGGCAGCCATAAGATCAATTATGCTTTATGATATGGATCATCAAGTAGTTAAAAAGATATATGTACATAAGATGAAAGTGACAAAAATGTGAATATTGAGATGGATGTATGATAATACAAGAAAAAATAGAATAAGAAATAAAATCATTTATAAAAAATGAAGGCAACTCCAATAGAGGACAAATTAGGAAAAGAATAACTTAGATAATTTGGACATGTACAACATAAATCTAGAGATGCACTTGTGTTAAGGAGTGACTTAGTATCTGTAAAAGAAAAAAGATATAGAGATAAACCAAAAATTATATAGAAAGAAATAATAAAGAAAGACTTAAAATCCTTGCATCTGGCAAAAAGTATGACTCAAAATCGAGCTGAATGAAGAGAAAGGATTCATATAGCCAACCCCAACTAGTTTTGAACTAAGACTTTGTTGTTGTTGTTATTGACAGAAGGACAACTTAGATGAATTGAACATTTATAATATAAACTTAAAGATGCACCAGTATGAAAGAGTAATTTGATATACGTAAAAAGAAAAAAAAAATAGAATAGATTAAAATCATATAGAAGAAAGTAATAAAGAAAATTTTAATATCTGTATATTTTATAAAAAATATAATTCTAAGCTGAGCAAAATAGAGAAAAAGGATTCTATAACCTACACTAACTAGTTTGGGATTAAGGCTTTATTATTATTGTTGTTTCCACCAAATAGCTTTGTAGAAAACATAAAATATCAAGATGGATATCATCAAAATGCATATATCATATTAAAAAAGTAAAATTTACAGACAAATAGCATGGATTTTGAAAAGTGATCACAATTTGGGTGTTCTCAAGAAGCATAACTTTATAAGAAAATGAAATAAATTTTGTTGATTATCACTCAAATTTCATTCTTATGATAACATGTAATAAGTTTTCTAATTGATGATATTTTGAGAAACAAATTCTTTGACTATGTCATATATCTAGTTTCAAATCTTTTTCCAACCATGACTAGTTTCTGTGCACCAATTCTAGATCCACCCCAGCTTATAAACTCTCATATCTATAGATAACAATCTTACCTATGCTATCTCACTTCAGTAGTGTTTGCCACAAATCGCAAGTTCAAAATTACATCCTTGCAAAAAAAAAAAAAAAAATGAAATAGAAGATTGGATTAAGAATATCCTTACTTTGTAAACACATATGAGCTTGGTTCTATTCCTCTTGCTCTCATGTTCTCAAAAGTAGCACGGGCATGATGTTTATCTCCTCTTCTTCCATAGTAGTTAACCATCAAACCATACTCTCTTCTGGAAGGCTGAACCAAAAGGAACATTTTCAGTAGATGAATAAGACCCATATATATATCAACTAGATTACAATCAACCATAAATTCATGCAACAAGTATCCATGTAGTCTACCAGTTGAAGTTCGCACCACATGCTCTAAAGTTGATGTGAATAATCATTACAAAAACAATGCCTTTGGGTCAAAAGATTAATCCAATCAGGATTTCTTTGTATCATCAAAACATGTTTCATACACTCTTCATATTCACATGAGCATTCCCTTTTCGTACTTCATAACACAACCCCCCCCCCCCCCCCAAAAAAAAGAAGAAGAAGAAGAAGAAACACAAAAAAAAAGAATAAGAAAATCTAATAACAAAAAACAAAGAGTAAAACTCACGAAAACAAGATATATACGGATTGATATACTGGATGATTTCTAAATCAAAAGGCTAGAAGGAAGTAGAATATGGTATGCACATTCAAGGAATATTAAATAATTACAAACAGAAAATCGAATCAGAATTCGTATCATAATTTGAACCTTCGATTCTAAAATGGGTGTAGTTTACTGGATTTTGTCGCCAAAAAACTGGAGTCTTCTGTCTGCTTTGGATAATGATCAAAATGAATATCACAAGAAGAGATAATGTGAAAAGATACAAATGCATAAGAAAACATGTTTTCCCTGTTCTTAGGAGATTCAAAGAAGTCAAAACAGAAGGAAAAAAGATTGCTAAAATCAAATGTAAACATATCTTAGAATTCGAACAAGATCGATACCTTCTGGATCCTCTCAAAAGCTGAGACCACCGCCTGCCAGTTCTCTGGCTGGGTCTCCAAAACCTTCCGGAACCTCCTGCAAGCACTATCCCTCTCCTCATGCCACTTGGACCGAAACTCATCTGGTCGGAACCCGCCACCCACCGCGTCCTCTCCTCGGACCGCGCCCTCAGCCTCCTCCCATCATCCAGCCTAACGGTAAGAATCCTCCCATGGAACTCCACGCCGTCGAACTCCACCGCCCTGGCGGCCGATTCCTCCGCAGTGGGACCTCCATAGATCACAAAGCAGTACCCCACGTTCCGCTCGGGGTCATCGTGGCCCTTGATCAGCACGACGCTCTTCACGGGCCCGAACTGCCGGAAGAACTCCGCAACCTCGTTCTTCTTGATCCAAAGCGGCAGGTTGCCCACAAAGATCTTACCCTTTTGCCGGAATTCAGAGGCAAACGAAGGGGATGCACTGTCCGAAGCCGGAGAGGGGGAATCCCCCACCTTGGACTCGTTTTCTAGGGCTTCTTCAGGCAGAGGAGGAGGAGGAGGAGGCGGCGGCGGCGGAGGGGGGGAGAGCTTGCTTGAGAGCCACAGTTTGGGAGCGAGGGGGTTGGGGGGTTTTCGGAGGGGTTCGAGGGATCCGGGGTGGTTTGGAGGGTGGAGGGGTCGAGGGGGCGGCGGACGGCGCGGAAAGAGGCTGGGCTGCGGAAAGTTCCGGAGGGGATTTCCGGGAAAATTGGGGAAGAGGAGGGGAGGGCTTGTGGGGTTTGGCGGCGAGGTTAGTGGGGGAGAAGGAAGCGGGAAGAGAGAGAAATCCATGAATTATTTAAATTATTACTACTTATGCTCAGGGGTTTTTCATGGAGCAAGGAGTTGGAGCTTCTGACAGCCAAATGGAAGCAACACCCTGGAGCGGCTCTCCAGGATAACGAGGGGGGCGAGAGCATGGGTTTTCGTTTCGCCTCGTCACGGATTCTTGCATTGGCACGTGCCATGCACGTGAGGTAAGGGGGTTATGATTGGTCGCCTCATGTTTGATTGGAGGACGAAGAATTATGTGTGAGATCCAAATATCAAAATTATTTCTTAATATTTGTTTTACTTTTCTCATATACTTAATAATTCATCAGCGTTCTTTAATGTACAACTCTATACATGTAAACTCTCTTCTAAATATTCATCAACCTTGTTTCATCGTATCTCCCACTAAGCAAAACTAGTTTATTTTATTCTCATAAAATTTTTATTTAAGAGGTATTATAGTTAAATTAATTTTTTTATGCAAAATTAATTATCTCCAACTAATTATAAAAAAAATTAAATTATTTTTCTATAGAGATTATTTGTTAATCTACAACACTTTTTCCACAAAAATTAGTCTAAAGAAATTTTTTCTCTAGAAAACATTTTTAGAAAAATACTAAATGGGCATTAAACTAAATTTTTTATTCCAAACTTTTTTTATATTTCTGTTAACTATTTTTATTTCAATAATTATTTTGTATTTAATTGTTATCTAAGGAATTAAGTATGAAATTCTAGTGCTTACGCTATAAATTTTAGGTTGCACTATTCGCATTCTAAAGATTTAATCCAAAATAATTCTAATATTAGTATGAGATTGCTTGACATAATTATTGGCTTCAAGTATTGACCAATTGCCAGAAACTAGCCAAAGATACCATAGGAGCTAAGCCAAGCAAACCTAACATTGGCCCCTTTTCTTTCTCCCTTCTTCTAAATATATATTACTAACTTATGCAAAACTCTATGCTAGCATTATGACACTAGAAAGTATTGTAAGTATAAGTGAGATTATAGAAATGTAATAATGCAAAAGTTAAATGTATATAGCTATGTAGATTATAAAATGATATAGTAGATTACATTTAATCTAATTATCAAAATAATAAAAATATGTGATAAATATTCCAAACTTCTTCTTATAATAAAAAGGAAAAAGGGTCATCGCTATTCTTAATAACATATACTAATATTCTTCAAAGGATCCATAATACAAAATTCTCTTTCATGCTTTCTTTATAAATTTTTTTTATCCCAGTTGCGTATTTCACATGCGATACACTTACAATTTAACTAGAATAATAAAGAACCAAAAGATTTATTTTAAATTATAATTGAATGAATGAAAAAAATATGTGCGAGCAATGAAAGATAGTCTTATATAACTTAGTAATTCGTTAAGTGTATAAGCATTTATTCCTTTGCTTCGCATAAATCATCATTACACTAAACAAAATGATATGTTCAAAAAATATAATGTTGAGATATTAGATAAAATTGAACTATAATGAAAATTTGTATATTTTAATTAAAAGGAGAATAATTATATTTTATGATAAAGTTGAAATCCTAGTCCAACTTATTATGGTGGATCTCTAGTGCCCATGTTTATCAATGTCATAATCTATAGTACATGACAAAAAAAATTATGAATCTTTAAAAATATGCCTTTCAATCGTAACATCCAATGTTAAGGTCCAATATAAATGATAATAGAGAAAAAGAGGAGCCATAAGATGTGGGATGGAAAGAGGGACAATCTGTTGGGAATTATGTATACAAGATATGAATCAAATTCATATAAACATTACGGAAGATATAATATAAAATTCTCAGATCTGAACAAATTCATTATATCTCAAATAAAATTTAATTTTATTCATACATGAGTCCTTTATCGATGTAAATAAGGATGAAGTCGGTTAATGCCTGCCACTAGCCGTCTACGTGTCCGGCCTCCAATGATGATCCACGCAGAGAAGAAGGGATGAAGACCTCCAAGTATAAAGATGACACCACGGAAGAGAGAGAGGGGTGTTAGCACCTCTTGAATTCCGTTACAGAAGATATCTTTAAAGAAAAGTCTAATCTTTTCTTCTCATGCTTTACTTTTTCTTGGTAGGAAGGAACTATATTTATATAGGTTGAAAATGAGATGTTCCAAAGAGGAAGAGACCTCCCTTCATGGTAAGAAACTTTCATCATTATGGTAAGAAACTCATGGTAAGAAATTCCTCCCATCTTCATGGTAAGAAACTCCCATCTTCATGGTAAGATTAATCCAAGTGTCACAATCTCAGCCTTTGAAATTAGGAATTGGTTATCTCATAACTACATGCCCTAATTTGTACGTGTTCATCATCGAACCGTAGAGATTAATCATGCCTCATCCCATGGGCATGATTCCATCTTCACATGGCTGAGATTGGACATTCATACCTAAATAATCAGAGCCATCCATTACATGGACCAACTCACATATCGGTTTCCAATTATTTGTTCATCATATGTACAAATAATTTCTCCTTAACATTCTTCTATTATAATGGATCAATCCATTATTATTATATCTTCTTTAAATTGGGTCTCACCTAATTATTTAATTGATCATCTTATCTAAATTAAGTCTAATTTAATTCTCATTTTAATTCATCCAAAATTCTCCTTAATGCGTGTGACCCATTAGGCCCTTTAACATGTTGGCAATAATCATGTCCTAATCATAGACCCTAGGAATGATTGGACAACTCTTTGTTCAAGTCAACAACATGATTATAGATCATGAGAGGCCTCTAGCAAAGCATCATGACCACCCAACTGCCAAAGGTTTTGTTGACGTGACCATCAACACCTGTCCATGAACGGTTACCGTATGATCAAATCCTTTCGTCACATATCTGAGATCAATCAATGGTATGGAATGTGTCAACCCTGTAATTGATCTTTGTTTACTTGATCTCAGAAAAAATTGACTTATATGAATTAGAACTTTGAAACCATTTCGAATTCCAACTCAACCTTGCAAGGATTTGATAATCAATTTAATCCATCAAGTGGTCGTGGGATATAACCCTTTCTATCAAGGAAAACAAATCATGTCTTGATCAAACATCATCTTCATGTGTTTCATGTAATACCCAACCGACACCATATTTGCCACCCATGGCTAGAGCGATGTTTGGATGCCGTCAAAGCATGACATTCCACACATGAGATGTAATGAAGATCTCAAGTTAAAGGATCACTCACACCACCGTCATTAGAGATCAACCATCGACACTATATAGAATATCCATATGGGATCTATGTACGGGTCATCCAATGCATCGTTACAATAACGAGCATCCACATACCTATCCAAGTATCTTCATACTTCAGCTTGTGAAATCAGCTGCTCACCCTAAGGGTGAGGATATGCAATGTGTGCTAGTCTCACGGTGTTCGATGGTGTCCAGTCCCATCTACACATCGACTAAGGAAGTTTAAAGAATCGAACCATAATGTGCAATTTGGATCTCACAATTTGTAATCTCTATTACAAATTTCATATGCACGGTTCACATTCTTTTGGACTTTATCTCATAGACATATATATCAAATATATTATAAAAGATATCTGGATAGATAAAGAAACTATTTTATTTGATTTGTATTCATAGAATGTATATAGCATCCAATCCGATTGGATCTAGGGCATACACTAACAATCTCTCACTTGTACTAGAGCCAATCACCCATGCATCCAATACCAAGTGACTCAGCATGACCATCATGCTTCTGTTGTGGCAGGACTTTAGTGAACGAATCGGCAATATTATCTTCCGTGGGGACTCATTCTATTTTTACATCATTTCTACCAATAATCTCTCTAATTACATGGTATCTCCTGAGTACATGTTTGGACCTCTGATTAGACCTTGGCTCCTTAGCTTGCACAATAGCTCCATTGTTGTCACAATACAAGTGTACTGGATCAGCAATGCTTGGAACCACACCAAGTTCAGTGATGAACTTTTTGATCCAAACTGCTTCATTGGCTGCATCTAATGCTGCAATGTACTCGGACTCGGTTGTAGAGTCGACAATCGTTTCCTGCTTGAAACTTTTCAGCTGACTGCACCACTATTGAGTGTAAAGATATAGCCTGATTGAGATTTATAATCATGTTTATCAGACTGAAAACTAGAATCCGTATAACCCTGAACTATGAGTTCAGGTCCTCCATAAACCAAGAACATATCCTTAGTCCTTCGTAAGTACTTAAGGATATTCTTGACGGCCATCCAATGTTTCTCACCAGGGTTTGCCTGGTATCTACTAGTGATACTCAATGCATAAGAAACATTAGGTCTCGTACATAGCATCGCATACATGATGGATCCGATTGCTGAGGCATATGGAATCCTATTCATGTGCTCTCTCTCCATTTGGGTCTTAGGACTCATGTCCTTGGAGAGATGTATCCCATGCGATACCGGCAAGAATCCCTTCTTGGATTCCTTCATGCTAAACAGTTTTAACACTTTATCTATGTACGTTGATTGAGACAATCCAAGCAACCTCCTAAATCTATCTCTATATATCTTAATACCCAGTATGTAGGCTGCTTCTCCCAAATCTTTCATGGAGAACTTGTTGGACAACCATTCCTTCACTTCTTGCAGCAAGGATACATTATTCCTATCAATAATATGTCATCTACATATAATATCAGGAAAACAATAACACTCTCACTAACCTTCTTGTACACACATGGATCATCCTCATTTTAATAAAATCAAACTTTTTGATTGTTTCATTAAAACGGATGTTCCAACTTCTAGAGGCTTGCTTAAGTCCATAAATGGACCTTTGCAGCTTGCATACCTTTTGAGAATCAATGGACTCAAAACTCTCAGGCTGTGTCATATACACATCCTCCACTAAATCACCATTTAGGAAGGCGGTCTTGACATCATTTGCCATATCTCATAATCATAATAGGCTGCAATCGCAAGCAAAATCCTTATGGACTTAAGCATGGCTACGGGCGAAAAGGTTTCATCAAAGTCAACACCTTGCCTTTGCTTGTAACCTTTTGCAACTAGCCTTGCCTTATAGATAATTACATTACCATCTATGTCTATCTTCTTCTTGAAGACCATTTGCACCCAATGAGTTTTATCCCTTCAGGTGGATCAACCAAAGTCCATACTTGGTTGTCGTACATGGAGTCCATTTCAGACTTCATGGCTTCAAGCCATCTCTTGGAGTTAATGTCACATATTGCTTCCTCGTAGTTAGTAGGCTCATCATCTTCTATAAGAAATCCATATCTCTCAGGAATATGATGTGTTCTACTAGACCTACATAGCTGATGTGTACTTGGAGCTACCTGTGGCTCCACCATTTCTGATAGAGGCTCACGTAAATGTTGCCTGAATGTGAGTTGAGTCTCCTGCTCAACTCCCACTACATTTGACATTTGTTCCATGTCATCTAATCGGTATGTGTCAATTTGTGGTTCTTGAGTTTCACTAATCTCAATATTTCTTCCACTGTCATTTCTTAGAAAAATCTCATTCTCTAGGAATATGGCATGCCTTGAGACAAAAACTTTTGCTCGAGTGGGTGGTAGAAGTAGTATCCTTTTGTTTCTTTAGGATACCCCATAAAATTACACTTGTCGGATCTAGCTCTCAGCTTGTCCAACTCATTACGCTTTACATAAGCGTAGCAACCCCAAATCCTTAGATGACTAAGGGTTGGTTTCTTTCCACACCATATCTCATAGGGAGTGGAACTGACCAACTTAGATGGAACTCGGTTTAGAGTGTATTCGGCTGTGTGTAGGGCATATTTCCAAAATATTTTTGGAAGATTTGCAAGGCTTATCATTGATCGTACCATATCTAATAATGTGCGATTTCTCCTTTCTGATACACCATTATACTGTGGCGTACCAGGAGGAGTCTACCGAGAGAGAATCCCATTCTCTTTCAATATTCTAAGAACTCATGGCTTAAGTATTTCCCACCTCGATCTGATCAAAGTATCTTAATACTTTTGCCACTTTGTTTTTCTACCTCGGATCTGAATTTTTAAACTTTTCAAAGGCTTCAGATTTGTGCTTCATCAGATACACATAACCATACCTGCTATGGTCATCTATAAATGTGATGAAGTAAGAAAAACCTCATATTGTTTGAATATTAATGGGACCACATACATCAGAATGTACTAGTCCTAAACATTCAGTTGCTCGCTCACCCCTTTTAGTAAAGGATGACTTAGTCATTTTGCCACGTAAGCATGACTCACATTCCTCAAACGATTCCAATCGAATGAGCCAAAGTAGCCATCCTTATGTAACTTGGTTAAACGTGTTTTATTTACATGGCCTAAACGACAGTGCCATAGGAATAAATTCTTAGAATTATTTGATTTTAATTTCTTAGTTTCTATATTGAGAATAGGGCATTATAAATTCAAAACATAAATCCCGTTGAACATTTCAGCAGAACCAAAGAACATTTCATTTTTAAAAATTGAAATTCATTTATTTCCAATTTCAAATGTATATCCATCATTTACAAGACATGAAACAGAAATAATGTTCTTTGTTATGTTTGGAACATAGTAACAATTATTAAACTCTATTACAAACCCAGTGGGCAAAGACAAAGAACAAGATCCTATAGCTAAAGCAGCAATCTTTGCTCCATTTCCATGCGCAGGATCACTTCATCTTTTTTAGCTTTCTACTGCTTCTTATCATCTGCATATTAATACAAATATGAGATCCACAATCGGTATCCAATACCCAAGTGGAATAAGAAGTAATCGAAGAAAATATCTCAATCATAAATATACCTGAAGTAGAAGTATCTGTATGTTTCTTTTCTTTCAGGCTAGCCAGATAAGCTTTGCAGTTTCGCTTCCAGTGCCCTTCCTTCCCACAAAAGTGACATTTTTCCTTGGCTACTTTGTTTTTCTTGATGCCCTTATTTGGTTTAGTCGCCTTGGCCTTTTGGACCTTATTCTTCTTTGGCCGCTTCTTACGAGCGCTAGAAGACTCCACGACCATAACCTACCCCTTTTCTTTCTTAATGTTGGGCTCGGCATTCGTCAGCATATTCGCGAGCTCAGGTAGAGATGTCTCTAGCTTATTCATGTTGAAATTAAGAACAAACTACGAATAGCTGGGAGGTAATGACTGCTCCTCTTTTACCAAATCCCATAATTTGGCCTTTGTCATTATCTCCAAAAGTAACAACTCCTCCTCTTTATATCTTCAAGGGTGATGAATTGCTCTTTATCACCCGTCATGTGTCTTGAGCAGCCACTATCAAGTTATCACTTTCTTTTTGATCCTTTGGCCGCAAGACACTCCTGCAAGATAATCAAATCTTATGTTTAGGTACCCAAGCTTTCTTGGGTCCTTCATGGTTAGTAGCAATGAAGATTGTTCCTTTTGGAACCCATATTTTCTTTCCTTTAACCATTAAATTCTTATTAGATTTTCTAAAGTTGCATTCATAAGATTTATGCCCATTTTTGTTGCAATGATAACATGAAACATTATTTTTCACAAAGAAATTGTTGACATATTTTTGTTTCATGTGAGGTTTATATGATAAACCAGCTTTATCAAATACAGCTCTTTGGTTACTTAACAGTAGATTTAGTTTTTCTGAGCTATATGTAAATTTATCAATAATAATCTTATGTTTATCAACTTCTTTCTTCAAATTAAATTTTTCTTCAGAAATTGGTTCTTTTTCTTTCAATATTTCGTCTTTTTCAGATTTCAGATTTTTGACCTCTAAAACAAGTTCATTTTTTATTTTGAGAAGATTTAGGTTTTCAGTTTTCAAAGACTTGTTTTTCATTTTCAAAACTTAAAATTACTAACTAACTCATTGAAAGCATCATACAATTCATCAAATGTAAAGTCATCATTAGGGGTTTCGGAATTTACCTTATTTTCATCATTTTTCATGAAGCATATGTTTGCAACTTCTTTTTGATCTTCTTCGGATGAAGATTCTTCACTATCACTCCATGTTGCAACATAGGTCTTCTTCTTCTTCTTGTAACCATTCTTTAGTTAGGGACATTCAGATTGAAAATGCCCCGGCTTCTTACATTCGTAACATGTCAAGGGTTCTTTTTCTTTTTCTTTATCCCTTTCTTTTTCTCTTTCTCCTTCCATTTTTATTCCGGACTTTCTCTTGTGGAAGGGTATCCTTCTTTGCATAAACTTTCTAAATTTCTTTGCAAGGAGAGATGTCTCATCTTCTTCTTCTTCTTCCTCACCGCTGCTTATTTCCTTTTCTACAGCCTTAAGTGCAATGGTTATTTTCTTTTTCACCACTTCCTCTTGATGTTGTTTCATTATCAATTCATGGGTCATCAAGGATCCAAAGAGCTCCTCCAAAGGTAGAACGTTTAAGTCTTTGGCTTCTTGGATTGCAGTTACTTTTGCCTCCTATGATCTTGGAAGAGATCTAAGAATTTTGCGCACCAATTCATAATTAGTATAAGTCTTACCAAGACTTTTCAAACCATTAACAATATTAGTGAATCTAGTGTACATGCATGTGATTGATTCAGTTTGTTCCATACTAAATAATTCATATTTGTGCACTAGTATGTTAATTTTGGATTCTTTTACTTGATTAGTCCCCTCATGGGTAACTTCTAATCTATCCCAAATTTCTTTGGCTTATATGCAAGTAGATATTCTGTTGAATTCATTTGCATCCAAAGAACAATATAAAACATTCATGGCTTTTGCATTGAGCTGAGCCATTTTCCTATCGTTCTCATTCCAATCCCTTTCGAGCTTAGGAACTATTGAACCATCTACAATGTGTGTGGGTGTACTAGGTCCATTTGTAATGACACTCCACAATTCATAATCTAAAGTTTGAATGAAAATCCTCATTCTTGCTTTCTAATATGAATAATTAGAATCATTAAATAAGGGTGGCCTATTAGTGGATTGACCTTCAGCAAAAGATGATCCAACTTGTGTTGCCAATTGGATCTTTAGCTTTTGACTATTAGATCAAATAAAAATGAGCACTTGCTATGATACCAATTGTTGCTCGATCATGGGTACCTTCCATGTCACCCAACAACTGTACCTATCAGACCAGCTAGCTACCGTCTTGGCCGGTACACCAACACCAATGAGCGGAGGGTCTGGCTTCGGTGATGCGGTCACCAACGAGAGTTCCCATTGATGCTATGCCTGCATTTAACCCATATAGGACAACTAGCTTTGATACCAATTGTTGGCCCAAATGGCAACCCAGGAGGGGGGATGAATTGGGTTGTTTAAAAATTTAACACTTAAAACTTAAAACCAATTTCACAAGGATTAAGTATACTAGTGAAGTGATGCAATAATTCAAAGCACAATAAAAGAGAGAGATAGAGACAATCACGATAAACACAAGATATTTATAGTGGTTCGGTGTTAGCCACACCTACGTCTACTCCCAAGCAACTCTTGGGTCCACACTATAATCTCTTGATTACAGTTGAGTTGTTTTACAAGCTCACAACTCTAACTTATTGTTTTACACGGGGTTACAATGAACCCAGCCGGTTTTCACGGGTTCACCAACACAAAACCCAAACCCAAGCTAAACTTAACTTGTCCCGAGGTAAACTACCTCAACTAATTCAATCCCCCTGATTGAATTAGTAAACCATAAGTCAATTTAAAGTTTACAATTCAAAAGCTCCTTAATTGAGCAAATAAACAATATAAATGAACACGGATTAGAAAAGCCTGATTTTGGAAGCAATGAGGTTGAGCTTTTCTTCTTTTCTTCTTTTCCTCTTCTCTTTTGAATGGATGGGCAAGGATTGAACTTTGAATCTTGATCATAGCTTGTTGAAGAGAAAGTTAAGGATTTTGGGGCTTTTGCTCTTTTTCTTCAAATCTTTGGAAATCCTCCGATTTTGATCTTTTAGGGCTTAGGATTTCTCTTGAATCTCTCTTTGATTGATAGGCTTGGACTCAAAGATTTTTTTCTCTATTTTTTGATATTTCTCGTTCTATTTTTCTCTTTTTTTGTTGTTATTTTTGAACGGATGAATCCCCCTTATATAGATTTTCAATCTAAGATTAGGTGAAAAAATAGCCGTTACAAGTACCTGGATTGCTTCTCCACGCAAGAAAATAGATCCGTTGAGAGTTAGGTAGAAAAAATATATCCGTTAGAGCTGATCTGGCACTTTTGAAAATCGTCCTTGACAGGTTGGAGTCGGCTCCAACTTTTCATGTGTTGGCTTCAGATCGTGTTTCCATAAATAGTAAAAATTAATTCGTCGTGGAGTCGGCTCCACTTTGCAAAGTGTTGACTCCCCCCTGACTGGAGTCGGCTCCCGAAATCCATGTGTCGGCTCCGGCTTTTAAAGCAGAAAATAGTTTCTCTGTATCTCAGGTTGGAGTCGGCTCGACCAGATCGGGTGTCGACTCTGAAACCTCAGGTGTCGGCTCCGAAACTCCAAGTGTCGACTCCGAACCATGCCAAAATATAGAACTATTCCGATACGCTCTGGAGTCGGCTCCAATGGTTCTAGGTGTCGGTTCCAAGTTCTGAACTTAAATAAATTCCATTGAAATTCAATTCAAAACTGAATTCTAAGTATCATTTGGATAAATAGCCGATCTTAATTCTTGAAATACTCATCAAATTTATCAGAAACACAAGGAATATACTCATGGCTTTTGTTAATCATCAAAATCAATAATTGGGTAAATAATTTCTTAATAATTTTCCCAACACGAGGTATAACCACCCGTCAGCTCATGCAAGGTAAGGGTAGTAATAGTAGGGTTTGCCTCCCTTGTGGCATGTCGAGATTGATAGGCCAAGTTTCGTCAGATGTGGGTGGCTATAGCAAGTCGGTGGGCCAGGTTCCATCAGACATGGAAGACTGTGATAGAGTTGGTGGGCCAGGTCCTGTCAGATATGGGTGTCCATAGCAAGGCTGGTCACTACAAAAAATAACAAAATAGTGACAAAAAATAGTGACAAAAATTTTTGTCACTAAATTATGATGGTTTAATAATGAAATAATGATTAAAATTTAAATTAGTGACAAATTAGTCTATTCATCACTAAACCATAACTAAATTAGCAACAGACAAAAGAATACGTCACTAATTTAGTGACGGATTGCTCTTCTCACTAATTTAGTGATGGACAAAGAAATCCTTCACTAATTTAGTGACGAACAAAGAAATCCATCACTAATTTAGTGACAGATTGCCCTTTCGTCACTAAATTAGTGAGGGATCTAGACATTCGTCACTAATTTAGTAATGGATTGCCCTTAATTAGTGACGGACAAAGGAATTCGTCATAATTTAGTGATGGATTGCTCTTTCATCACTAATTTAGTGATTGATCTAGGCATCCGTCACTAATTTAGTGATGGATTTTTCTTTCGTCACTAATTATTGATGGACAAAGAAATTCATCACTAATTTAGTGATAGACAAAGGAATTCGTCACTAATTTAGTGATGGATTGCCCTTTTATCACTAAATAGTGATGGATCTAGGCATCTGTCACTAATTTAGTGATGGATTGTGATATGAACCTCGTCGATAATGCGACAAAATTTCGATACCAAATCTGGAATTGAACCCCAGAAACTTCAAGCACTAGTTTGTTGAGCTAAACTTGCCTTAGAACCAAAGCTATGATTCCAACTGATATGAACCTCGCCGACAATGTGACGAAACCCAATACCAATCTGGAATCAACCACAGAAATTTCAAGCACAAGTTTGTTGAGCCAAACTTGCCTTAGAACCAAAGCTCTGATACTAACTTATATGAATCTCGCCGACAATGTGACGAAACCCGATATCAAATATGGAATCGAACCCTAGAATCTTCAAAACACAAGTTTGTTGAGCCAAACTTGCCTTAGAACCAAAGCTCTGATACCAACTGATATGAACCTCGCCGACAATGCGACAAAACCTGATACCAAATATGGAATCAAATCCCAGAATCTTCAAAGCACAAGTTTGTTGAGACAAACTTACCTTAGAACTAAAGCTCTGATACCAACTGATATGAACCTTGCCGACAATGCAACGAAGCCCGATACCAAATCTAGAATCGAATCCCATAATCTTCAAAGCACAAGTTTGTTTAGACAAACTTGCATTAGAACCAAAACTCTAATACCAACTGATATGAACCTCGCCGACAATGCGACGAAACTTGATACCAAATATGGAATCAAACCCCAGAAACTTCAAGCACAAGTTTGTTGAGCCAAACTTACCTTAGAACCAAAGCTCTGATACCAACTGATATGAACCTCGCCGACAATGCGATGAAACCCGATACCAAATATGGAATCGAACCCCAGAATCTTCAAAGCACAAGTTTGTTGAGCCAAACTTGCCTTATAACCAAAGCTCTGATACCAACTGATAGAACCTCGCCGACAAGGCGAGGAAACCCGATACCAGATATGGTATCGAATTCCAGAATCTTCAAAGAACAAGTTTGTTGAGCTCTGACCAATTATCTAGCAAGATAAGAATCAAGGACTAGGGATAGGAAGATGCCACACCTAGAATTTCAATAACTCTAGATGATAAGTCGGTTGTTTGAACGCCATAAGAATTAACTTGATAAGTTCAAGAGCCTTCTAAAATAAGAAAAACACTTTATAATAATCTCTACATCTTTGATAATCTCTTAATAATCTACAATAAAATCAAAAGGGTTTACAATATATAGGAGTCGAGCATGCTAACTTGGAAATCCATAATGACATTTTTCAAGCTAAAATTAATCCTCAAAATGGCTGAAAATATTCAAAAATAATAAATAAAGTAACTAGAAATGTCATGACCATAAATTACATATATGGTACCCACAAATATGAAGGTATGCCGAGATTATGAATATGATAAGTTGGCTTCCAAGAATGGCTAGAAATCGTGCGCCCACGAATTGAAAAGTATGCTTTTACGAATATGATAAGTTGGCTTTCAAGAATGGCTAGAAATCGTGTGCTCATAAATATGGAAGGTATGCCGAAATTACGAATTTAATACTTTAAAGAGATAAAGGATGATAAGAATGCCAATTATGTTGAGCGTAGCTCCGTTTGCATCAGATTGTCCTTCTGTCATTAATTTAGTGATCGATAAGGTCATCCGTAACTAATTTAGTGATAGATGTTGTTGATCATTACTAAATTAGTGATGAATTAATTTTTTTAAAAAAATTATAATATAAATTTAGTGATGAAATAGTGATCTGTCGCTAATTTAGTAAAAAAAAAAGAGTAAACTTTTTTTTTTTGTCAGTGATGAATAATTAAAGCCGCCAGTGACGAATTCTTTTTCCTAACCAGAAATGTTCTTCCCCCTTCGATCCGCGCGGTTCTTCTTGGCCCCTACCTTCTATCCGCCCGCACTTCTCTGTAGGGTTTCCCCCTACCTTCACGCTGGGTGTTGGATCAATCGAAGACTCCACGGGAGGTGTTCGTCGGCATCATCATCTTCGGCTCAAGATCTAGGAGGTAATCTCTTCTTCTCTCTTTCCCATTATCTAGTAAGCTACGAAGGACTCGGAGTCAACGAGGGAGAGGTCGTCGAGGGGGCACGGGGGACGGGGAGGAGTCGGGGGAGGGGGGGTTGGGAATGGGGGAGGACGAGGGATCGGAGAGGCTTCGGGTGGTGGTATAGAGGGCTCGGGCGGCGGCGGAGGGCTCGGTGGGGGTGGGGCGGGGATCCGGGCGAGGGGTGGAGGGGCGGCTTCGATCGACGGACTGAGATCTCTTTGGGTGGCGCTCGGGGCCAATGCCGGTGGCGTAGAGGGCCGGGAGGCCACCAGAGGCGAGGGGAACCGCCGGGGACTCGAAGAAGAGCTTGAAGAAGAGTAGGAATTGGAAGAAGAGTGAAGAAGCGGAGGAGTAGGAGGAGAGGTAGCGAGAGGAGATCTCTTTAGTGTGGGGACGGCGGAGACGGCGGCAGTGGCATTGTCCTTCTCGGAGGGGATGAGAGGAGGGCGGGAGGGGTTGTGGGGATCGTCGGGGAGGGATGGGTTTTTGGAGCCGGGGGCAGTTGGAGGCGGCGGATGCGGTGGTGGTCGGAGAGGCAGTGGCGGGGATGGCGGCCACCATGATCCCCGTGGAGAGATCTGGGTCTCCGCCTCGGCTCTACCTCGATCTCTGCCTATCTTCTCCAACTCCACCTCCAGCTACCCATTTGGCGGAGGGAGAGAGTCACATTACCGGGCGGAGCACCGGACTTCAGCCTCTGATCTCCTCTGTCGGCCCTTGGAGAAGAAGAGAGGAGTGAAGCGGAGAAGAGGAGAGAAAGAGAGAGAAGAGCTTGGAGGTTCTGCTTTCTCTCTCTTTAACTCTATTTTTATATTTATTTATTTTTTTAAAGTTGTGATCCAGTGTTGTGTTGCTGTTAAGCTAATGCTTGCTGTTTTGCTACGAAAGGAGTGTCCGTGAGAGAGATGGCCTTGTACACTCCATATATATATATATATATATATATGAAATGCTCTGTGGGGTCTTAATGGTTTTTAAGAGTTTTGGTTCTTTGTGGTAGGTGTAGAGGATGAGAGCGAGTTCAGCTACGTGGAAGGTAGCCCCAATGGACCGGAACACTGGGGAGAGATCCGCGAGGAGTGAGCTATGTGTGGCAATGGAGACATGCAATCACCAATCGATCTGATTCATGAGAGGGTGAAGATTTTGCCTGAACTGGGGATACTAAAGAGGAGCTACAAGGCCTCAAATGCAACGCTTGAGAACCATGGCCATGATATAATGGTGCCATCCCAATCTTATAGCCTTTCACTATAGCAAATATTCAGTGTAGCAACGCTATTTTACAGACGCTAGGGTGGAGCGTCGGGGAGGGCCGAATCATTCCAAATCATCCCGACCCTTGTTTAAAGCGTCTGGTCTGCGTCGGCATCGGACTCCTAAAATATCTTCTCCCGACCGTAGCTTCCTTTCAAGCGTTCCTCTTAGATCTAATGCCCTAATGCCCTAGCTTCCTTTCAAGCGTCGTCCTTGAGCTTTCGTCCCAGAGCTTTCCTTCAAACCGAGCTTTCGTCCCAGAGCTTTCCTTCAACCGAGCTTTCGTTCGAAGCCCTAGCTCTTCCTGCTCCCTCTTCCATCAAACCGAGTAGCTCTTCCAGCCCGATATTCCTCCCTGCCTCTTCCTTCTCCGTGCGGCAATCCAACGATATCAAGGCGACTCCATTATCTATGGTTAGGATTCGGACCTTTCCTTACTCTCTATCTCTCTCTCTCTATTTCCCTTTGATTCGATTCGGCTCTGGGTGTTCTCCTTGCCACTTCACAGTGTGCGTACGGTGGAAGGAATTATAAGAGTCGAAGACCTTCCAACTTCCCACTTATTTCTTGCCTTCTCCCTCATGGTGCCGGCACCCAACCGGGAGAAATAGGTGTGTTATATGCTGGATGAAGGTTTGTGATGCATTTCGTTGCCTTGTCTTATTTGTGTATGTTTGTTTTGGTTCTGGTTGCGTGCTTATTGCTCGAGAGTCTCGATTGGTGTTCTGGCATGTTACCTTCCAACTTCCATGGATTTTATTGAGTTTTAGGTTTTCTTCCATGGGTTTTGTAGCTCAGTTACTGGCTCTATTTTCTCAACTTCTTGGTCGAACATAGAGCTTTCCGAATCAGTGAGTATGGATCTCACTGGAATTTGGTTCGCAGAAAAAGTCGAGCTTCACTTTAGGGTTAGATAAGAGTAAGATTTTTTTTATGCTAAATGCAAGGAATCTGCAGATATCCTTTTCCATTAGTTTTCCAAAATATGCTGCCTCCTCTGATCCTTTAAGTCTTGGGTTGGGCTTGGGTTGGGGTCTTTTCTGGGATGGGGACCTCTTGGGCTGGGATCTTGGGTTTCATGGTTTGGAATTGAATAATTTCCATTATTATGCACTGTGTACAGATGGTTTGGAATTGCTTATAACCTTGTATTTTTTTTTAAAGGTAAGCTTTGTATGCTGAGCAAATTGTGCAGTAGAGATCATAGGCTGGATGGTATGCAGCTTGTACATTTGTCCAGTTTAGTGCATAGGAAATAATAATTTTGGAATTTTAGTTATTGAGGTTTGATACTTTTCATCAGGATTTTGTTGATATCCTATTGTAAAAAAAAAAGTAAATTCAGAATAATTGGGATTTTCTGGATATTGGTTGCTGTTGTAAAATAGATTAACAATTCAACTTATTTGTCCGATGGTGAACCATTGTTATGGGTTGCATGGAAATGCAACAAGATATGCAGGCCATTCTGGTTTTATGAAGATGAATATGGGAATATTAAGGCTTAATGACTTCACTGTGAAATTTTGTGTTTGGGAGCTGGTCTATTAAATTGGGTTGTCATAAGCATGAGAGATGTGGATTTATAATTAATAACATGGCAGTCTTGTGGCCACAATTACCTTGCTCTGAGTGAACCATGCCAGTGGTGTGATAACATAGGTTTCAGGCAGTAACATAACTATTTTCTGGTGTCAAGTTTGTCAAAGCAACAAGGAGAATAAAGATGCTCTTGTGATAGACAGTTGTTATTATGGTGGCTTTTAGCTCTCTAGTACTTTGAGGACCTTGTTATGTGTTGTATTTTCTTGTTATGAATGTAAACTGCAAAGCAGAGGAGGGAAAAAGTCTTTTTGTCAACGTGCCTCTTGGATTCATAGAAGGCTCGACTCTTGTTTAGAATTCCCTTAAGCCGCAAACTATTGTTTTTAGGTTGCAGATTATTGTGAAAATTTGCTCAATCACTACGTTGATTATTTTTAATTAGAGATATGCTCTATACCCAAGCTCATTTTGATGGGAACGGTCTGGATGACTATAACAGGGTTGAAGCTGCTTTTTCTTGCTGATGCTTCTCACACCCATTATGCAATCTTGGGGAGCTGGTGTCTGGTGATGTAATTTAGCAGCACGAGGGTAAACTCCGCCTTCTCCGTGTGGCACCGGTTTTCTCGCCGTCAATCCAACGATTTCTACGGTTAGGGTTCGGACCTTTCCTTACTCTCTCTCTATTTCCCTTTGATTCGGCTCTGGGTTTTGGTGGATTGTGGTTTTGTAATGTCTTTGTTTATATAATTGGAGCAGAGATTGTCAAAGGAGATTAGCGCAGAAGGGTCTTCCAACCGGGAGAAACAGGTGCGTTATATGCTGGATGAGGGTTTGTGATGCATTTCGTTGCCATAAATTATTTGTGTAAGTTTGTTTTATTGAGTTTTATGTTTTCTTCCATGGGTTTTGTAGCTCAGTTATCGGCTCTATTTTATTCATTTTCGGATTATTAGAAATAGAATTGCTGAACATAAGAATTGAATCTTATTGTACTATAAACATGTTCAGCGTTTGCTTCGGGGTTATTAGAAATAGACTTGTTGTACTTATTAGAAATAGCTTGTTACCTGCATCAGGTATTTATAATCCATGGAAACGTTGTCTGTAGAGTGATTTTAAAGTAAAGAATGTTCAGTCAGATAGAATGATGCTTTGGAGCTTGATAATTGGTTTGAAATTACTTTTAGTGTAGATTCCAGAATTAGCAAAATTAGATACAACTTTGTGTTCATGCTATCTTTACTCAGAATATGAGGATGCCAAAAGTCCAGAATTAGAGCACAGTGCTTTGTCAGGCACAAGGAGAGGAATCCAAATGATTACCTACAACAGTCTAAC
Organism: Calamus simplicifolius; assembly: GCA_900491605.1. Classification (NCBI taxonomy): domain Eukaryota; kingdom Viridiplantae; phylum Streptophyta; class Magnoliopsida; order Arecales; family Arecaceae; genus Calamus; species Calamus simplicifolius. The sequence continues at coordinate 28,770 of UESW01004269.1, forward strand.
CTTGTAGGCAGAAAGGTAGATGGTCTTGATAACGTTCAGTGAGCAAATGAATCATGAAGTATATTGACATGATGGGCCTGGATGCTTATGGTGCCATGCCTGCTTCCTGTTACTGAAATCAGTACTGGAATATGAAAGTGGAGAATATATGGGTGGCCTATTTGATTCTAACCTGATTCTGTCAAGTGATTGGTTCTGAGTCTGCTCTTCACCAAACAATCATGTGTGAGGTAAAGTCTAAAGTGAAAAGTGAAAACTAATAGTGGATGCTATGATTTTTCTTTTGATGCTTTCATATGTCTCCAGTCAGGGGCAACCAAAACCAATCTTTGGATTTAAGTAGTGGCAGCCAGTTAAAAACATCTATATGAAAGACACTGATAGAGGCTGCTGATCTCCAATTGGAAGCGATGATTTTTCTTTTCCTTTCCTTTCATGCTCTATATCTTACTGTAGTGCTCAACTTTATAATGGGCTCAAAGCACCTGCTTTCCACCTGTCACCCTTGATTTCTTGTGACTTTAACTGGATTCTCATTGCTCAGTCTTCGTATGCATCACTCTTGCTCCCTATCATTGTCTGTGAACAGAAGCCTTCTGCCTAAACTTTGAGACTGGGGCCCTTCTGAATTAACCCTTGCGAGAAAATCACAATAATCAGGGTCTCCAAACTAGTTCTTAATAGTCTTTATTTTGTACTGCTACGACATGATGAAGCAAACTTATTTTCAGCCAGTTGTCTTCTTGGTGTAGTAAATCAACACCTTGTGAGGTTGTGTATATATAACCAAAAAATGTCAGTTTCCTTCCATCCGATTGTTTTATTGATTCCAAATTTTGTTAGTATACTAGTTTTGCCCTTTCTGTCAAGTTAAATATCACAAATATAGATTCCATAGATAACCAAGAATAACTTTTCAGGGAAAAAAAAAAGTTCTAATCCATGCTTGGTTAGCAGGATTACCTTATCTCCTTGGACCACATATTCTTAGGATGTAAGCTAGGCTAATCCATTTTCAATTTTTTTGTTGGAATTAGTTGCAAGGTTGTCAGACCTGTCATATTCTTAAGATCTTTCATTCTAATCTATGCTCTTTTGTAGCCAACAAATTAGTATCTACCACCAATCAAATTAAAATTCATAAAGAAAAGACCAATTCTGTTCTTTCTCTTAGCTTTACCAAACATATGAACCTGTCATATCTCATTAGGCTAAGCATGCCAAATAGTTCTTCAGAAGTTGGGGGGTCCCTTTTCACAAAAAAAGAATATAGACTCTAGATATCCCTCTTTCTAGGAGAGCATCCACTATGATTAAACTGCATCACCAGTCATTACCACTACTGTTGGAGTGGGTCAATTTTGATGGCTATCATGGAATGATTCTAGGATACGTGGAATTGTAACCATCATCAGGAGACAATTTTTTGACCCAAGGGCTTGGTCAAGTAGTCTTTTTTTCCTCAATTTGCTGAAATATAAATGGCCTTGCAATAAAATGACAATTAAGTAATAAATTGAACATTTTTAGTCTTATAGACATTGATCATGGAGCTAACAAATTGAAAAGAGGGGGACAAGAAAGATTATTCAATGAGTGCATCTAGTTTGTTATTATTTAAAACAAGATCCCCATCTTCTTTAGATATGTAAAGATTGGGATGTTTGAAGCTTAAGTATTCTTTCTTTTCTTTGGCGACGTACCATATTTTAATATGCTTTTCTGCTATTGCTGAAATGTTGGATAAGTGAATAACATTTCAACCTTTTAACTTTCTATATGTTCCTTTTGTTTTTTGTTTAACATAACAATTAGACTTTTTGGAAGACCAATTCCCTGTTATGCTTGAAGATGATTACCGTCCATGGTCTGATGTATAGCTGTTTGGTGAGAACTTAGTGTTTGTTATTTTCTGTGGATCGCATGGTCCAGGGAAACCTGATGCATCTGGCATCAGGTCTTGTCCATGAGAAAACTTGCTAAGTAGTTGTATTTGGTTGTAGATTTATATTTTTTTCTTACCTCATTGTTGCAGTGGATAGTGTCTTGTTTTGGTAGTTTATGGTTATATGCTGGATCGTTAGGGACTTTCTTTTTTTTAAAAGATACTGTGGATCTTGTGATATATTGTCTTCTACTAGTATATATGATACTTGCTGGACTATTTAGTTGGTAAAGTATTTCATTGGGAAATGAGTAAAGTGCATTTATTATTTACTATATTGTTATCGGAATTGGGTATGTTCAGCTCCTGTTCTCTTTCCATTTCTTATTACTTTTCCTCCATTAATTTTGTTGCAAGCAGTACCATATTTTAGCAGTCAGGCATGTAAGAAAGCCATATAAGTCATTGTAAGAATCCGATACATTTGATCAATTCTTGACCACAATTAAGAAGATGAAGTTAGTGCATATGCTTCAACACTGTTTCAACAGACAGCAAACCACAGCCTCTGATTGTAAAATACCTATAACCGTATCTTGTGAATATATAGGAAACATACTTGTGCACGTCAGCTGCTAAGGTAGTAATAATTCATTGTTCTCCCTATAACAATCCTAACTATTAATAAGCACATCAGAACAATCAGTTGTGGTCGGCTACATGTTAACTTCTCACTTCATTTACGCAGTTCATTAATGTTGTGGGGCTATTTTCTTTTTGTTGGTGATGGTTCTTGTCTTCAAAGTAAGAGTGTATTGTGAATGTGTTCTTCTATGATGCTGATTTTCTTGTCATTCTCATCGTCCTGCATATAGATCTTGATTGAACTATTTGATGAATAGGAGTTACTTAGCCACAATGTTAAGGCTGGATCTAATAACTGATAAGATAGAAAACTGATGACATGTTGATTTCAAATAGATAATGATAAGCACTGGATGCCTTGCATTTATAACAATATTGCCAGTGGCATGAGATTGTGAGAGTAATTTGTTGTTGGCATGCTAGGTTGGAGGAGTGTTCTTGCTTTGTGGAAATCATGAAGGATATGTTGTTAGGGTAAACTAAACTGTTCTTAGGATGGAGGTAAAACATGTTATGGGCTCCATCAATCTATCCAGTAAGGGAGAACGGATAATTGGGGGCAACAAAAGATCAACAAACATGCATTATTTTTTGTGTCAGAAAATCATTAGATTATCAAGAATATATATCATTGACTTAAATAAAGGGGGGATTAATCAATCATAGTAACTCTAAATTCCAAAGATTGTTACATATAACAAAAATTATTAATATTGTGCTAATACTACAAACACCGCTATGAAGTATACATATTGATAACACATTAAACACATAGCGATCTACATTTGCATAAAGACCTTTAAAAAAAAATAATAATTCAGGGATGACTTCTCTCCAAAGAATCATGCCAAGCTTTTAATTAGAGGCATGCTGAGGGTGGGTCCCACGGAAAGATGGAATCCGCTCCTCAACTAAATTTTTTGCTTGTTTATTCGCCAACCGAGAGCGGCTCCTCAGAAGGTAGCCGTTAGGATGCTTGACTAAGCTGCCCCCAATCCATGGCAAATATAGCCGTTGGAGCTCCGTAACGGCTATTTTGTGCTCCCCCTGTACTTTTTCCACGGCAGTTTAAATTCTCCACTCCATTTAGCCTTCATCCTCGCCTTCATACCATCTCTCTTCTCCTCCCTTTACACCTCTTACACCTCTCTGAGAGTTCGTTCAATCCTCTGAGGGTTCTTCAATCCACTATCTTGCTTCTCCGGCCGACGAACAAGAGGAGGAAAGATGAATGACCTGATGACCAAGTCCTTCCTCAACTACGTGGACCTCAAGAAAGAGGCCCTAAAAGATCTGGAATCAGGGGCAGAGGAGGATGGCATCGAGATGACAGCAGCTGCGGCGGATGAGAACCTCCGCCGCTTCTTCGAGGAGGCCGAGCTGGTGAAGGAAGAAATGAGCTCGATCCTGAATTATTATTTTATATTGTATCAAACTATCTCTTAGTTGATTGCAGTAAAATTTATATTTGAAATTTTAATTTGGATGTGAAGAATGCAATGTGATTTTATACTGTACTCAAAGCGTTTCTTCTTGTACTTGGAATAATTGTAGTCTTGGGTGTTCTAAAAGTTTATATCCTATATAGTTCAATCTGGTCCCAGTTTTGTTCTTTTAATAGCGTGTATGTTCAGAATGATGTTTCAAGTGCTCACTTTGGTGGACAAGTAGTGTTTGGTTCTATACTTCTATTGCTAAAATCTTTGTTATCAAGATATTTTTGAGAAGTGCCGGTGTCATCTGTACACTTTGGTATGCCTTGGTGAGCCAATGAGGGGGGTGAACCAATGTTATTTGGGCATGGGCTTTTTGGCCTCCTTGGTGCTTGGCCAGTGCTGGAGGATGTGGGAGAAGGTTGTCTTGATGTCCGTCTTTGATCATGTGCTGGAGTAGGAGTTTCTCAAGGAAGGGTAATCCAGTCAATTCGCCATCTTTTTTTTTTTTTTTGGCATAAGGGATATTGATCTGGAATGTTTTCTTGGGTATGTTGATGAGTTAATGCATTTAAGGTTTGCAGAAAGTTCCCATTGATCCGTTTACGTGAGAAAATACAAGCCTTCAGCTTCTCAGGGGACATCACTTGAAGGGACGGGGTATGTGATGTTACTGGCTATTGCAACTGAAAATTTTCTCTTCATATTTTTAGTTTCATTGATTTAGACAAACTATATCTACAGAAGTGAGAGCATTTCAAGAGATTCTAGAGGGGAGTTCAACATTGGCAGATAATTTCTGGTTCATGAGTAATGTTACCTGTTATTACAATTCAGTTCTCTGTAATTTTCAGCTCTTCACTGAACTTTTGGACTATCTATTTATATTTTACTTACAATTTGTCACCGCAAACTTCATCAGAATATCTAAAACTAAATTATAAGCTCCAGATATTTCTCATTTTGGCACTTCAAATTATTCTTAACTTTACTTCCCAATCTATCATCAAAGAAATTTTTGAGCGTGGATCATTCCAGTGTTTGATCTTCTCTGTGCAATAGTAGACCACCCAACACTGGACGGATTGCAAATTTTAATTGCTGCCAGAAGAATAAAACCTTTACCTGTGTCTTGTGAGGAATAGGCATAGTATATATTTAGTTACGTGCACTTGATGATTGAATGTTTTAGCATCACCCATAAAATGTAAGAGTAAATGAAATAATACATTGAAAAGATATAAATTACTACATAATAATTTTCATGACCCATATAATTGGATGATGATCAGAGCGGCATTTCTGTGGTTCTGAGGGATTAAATGAGGGCCTTGGGAACATGATTTAGCTGAGGCATCGTGCTATAAACACCAAAACAAAACTATATATTGCGGAGGGCGTCCAGAAGTCTTTCACCTCATAAGTGATTCTACTGGACATTTTGTGCTTGTCAAGATTTTAGTAACAGAGCTTCATGCACTCCTTATTTCAGTTGCACATTATTAAATTCATGATATTTTTAATTTACACATTATATGCACTCCTTATTTTAGTTGCACATTATTAAATTCATGATATTCTTAATTTACACATTATTTTTCTTATGAAGGTTTGATAATTAATTCATGGTGTGCATTAACTTGGCATATGCTTTTGTCTCACTTTCGTATTGCAGTAGCAAAAACTATCTTATAATCCTTTCAAATTCCTTGTGTTATGAGAGTTTTGCTTATAGACATATTAAGGATTATTAATCTATATTGATAGCTATTTATTGCATAATAGATAACGCTTGACCCGGCTTAAAATTGAGCCATATTCCGACGCTTAAAGCGTCTGAAAAAAAATTAGGCGCGCGACTAGAGCCGACAAAAAAAATTAGGCGAGAGCCGCTATTGAGCCATATTTCCGATGCCGACGCTTCTAAAGCGTCGGTAAACTTTTTTTCCACGCCCCTTCTGCCACTATTTCAACGCTCTAGGATGCATCAGAATGTCGATTTCCGATGCTAAAAAAGCATCGGTAAATCATTTTATTATGAAAAATTGCAGTAGTGTTTTATTATTTTGATTTGTTTATTTTCGTAATGTTATCAAAGGAATGAACAACAAAACGGCTCTTATGGTATTTCCTAAAAATAAAGGCAGCTAAATGTTTATGGCTTCTTCGTTAGAAATTATGAAGTTGAACTTGTGAAATTTTTTTATGTACAGAATTTTTAATGCTCTTTTGGTAGCCTGTTAATTTAACTTTTATTTATTATGTTTTATTTATGATAAAATTTTGTGTTCTAGTTGGAATGGCCGGAAGGAGGAGGGTCGGTTCGCATCAATGAAACAGAGTACGAGCTTAAACAATGCCATTGGCACTCTCCCTCAGAACATAGCATCGGTGGCAAGAAGTCGCTCTCTCTCTCTCTTCTTATGGCTGCTTGAAAAACATTCACTCAAACCGTATCTCAAATCTCCATATATTTTGGTTAAAGTGTTGTAGCGTGTACAAGGATCATTTACTAGAGCTATTAAGATTGAAAGAATGAAAAAAGGTTTTTCCATTCTTTGTCTCGGTACAGATAGGTTATAGATATTTACTAGAACTATTATGGTAGTAGAACTGAAGTGCTGAATAGGGGGAAGAATTCTGCCTGCTAATAAAATTAATGACTTTGGACATCTGTATTTTTGGAACTTAAACTGTTTTGTTGGGAAAGGCTGGTGGAGCTGTTTATTCAAGGATATTGGACAAATTATAATAATTAAAAGACTGTGTAGTTAAATTAAGAGCTACAGAATATTGGAGGACAAGCAGTTGTGTGAAAATCAGATCTTTTTGCTGATTTCTGTGCTCTGATGCCTTTTGGTGTCACTGCTAGGGAAGCCTTTTTTATGGTAATGTGATGTATTTGCTGTGCTCTCTCTATGCATCCTGCATAGAACCTAGAACATTTTGGCCATGCTCCGCAACATCTCACCTCTTGCCAGCTATTGGGAACATAGAGCTGGTTGGAGCATGAAATATGCAAGTCTGGTATCATTATAGGTTATCAAATAAAATTTCATTAATCAATCAAAAGATGAGATATATGCTGCATCAAGGTGTATAATTAAATGCGATAAGTTGTATTATTTGGAAGGTGTTTAAAAGAAAGGTATGCCTTCATATGTATGAATTCATGTTGGAGAGAATCAGAGTACATGAATTGACAATGGGGGTGTGTGTGGTGGACGGACCCTCATTTGCATCAAACACTTGAAAGTTATGAATAATTTTGAGAGAGAACCACAGAAAAGCCAAAGAAGAGTTTCTAATTTTTATTTTGATCCCGAACTTTCACTCAAATTACATGTTTTATTGCCAAATTTTAATTATTATAATTTAGTCCTGATGTTAAGAGGGAGATTAATGATGGGAACTATTGAAGGACAAGGCAAATGGATATTGGGCAAAGGAATGGCTGATATTCATTTTTTCCATTGCTTAGCTTCCAAGCTGAGAGCGGTAGTGCTTCTTTTTCTTTTACAAAGTCTTGCACTGTTAGTATGTGCCATACATTCAATCGGATTAGATGCTAGTTTATACACATTTCATTATGAATGCAGATCAATTATTATTGATTTCTTTATCTATCAAGGTGTTTTTCTTATAATATTTGGATATATTTTACCTGTGAGATAAAGTTCAAAAGAATGTGAACTGTGCATATAAAATTTGTAATAGAGATTACAAATTGTGAGATCCAAAATTGCATATTATAGTTCGATTCTTTAAATTTTCCTAGTCGATGCGTCAACAGGATTGGGCACTGTCGAACGCCGTTAAGACTAGCACACATTGCATATCTTCATCCTTATGGTGAGCAGCTGATCTCGCAAGCTAAAGTATGAAGATACTTGGATATGTGTGTGGATGCTCGTTATTGTAATGATGCATTGGATGACCTACAAAGAGATCTCATATGTATATTCTATATAGTGTCGATGGTTGATCTCTGATGACGTTGGTGCGAGTGATCCTTTGACTTGAGATCTTCGTTGCACCTTATGTATGGAATATCATGCTTTGACGATATGCAAACGTTGCTCTAGCCATGGATGGCAAATATGGTGTCAGTTGGATAACAGAAGTACATAAAGGTGGTGTTTGATCAAGATAGGATTTGTTTCCCATGATAAAAAGGGTTATATCCCACGGCCACTTGATGGATAGAATTGACTATTAAATCCTTGCAAGGTTGAGTTGGAATTCGACATGGTTTCAAAGTTTCAATTCATGTGAGTCAATTTTTTCTAAGATCAAATAAACAAAGATCAATTGCAGGGTGACATATTCCATACCATTGATTGATATGGGATATGTGACGAAGGGATTGAATCGTACGGTAATCGTTCATAGATGGGTATTGATAACCACATCAACAAAATCCTTAACACTTGAGTGGTCATGATGCTTTGCTAGAGGCCGCTCATGATCTATAATCATGGATTCTTTGACTTAATTAAGGAGTTGATTTGGTTAAAGAATTGACTTGGAAAGGTGTTGATCAAGTCATCTCTAGGGTCAATTAAGGGACATGATTATTACCAATGTGTCAAGGGACCTAATGGGTCACACGCATTAAGAAGATTTTGGATGAAGTTAAAATAAAAATTAAGTTGGACTTAATTCAGATTAGATGATCAATTAGTTAGGATTGGGTTTGACTCAATCTTAATGAGAGAACATTAAATTGATGAATATGATTCATCATAGAGGAAAGAATATTATGTTCAAGGGAGACCTTTTGTACATGTGATGTACATATGAAATCCATTAATTGAATACTCAATTAGGCTTGATCCATGTGATGGATGGCTTAGATTAATTGGGAATTGATTAAATTAATAATATGATATTTAATTCGGTCCATATGATGGCATGATTTGATTCATGGAAACCCAATTGAACCGAGGGCTGAGATCGTGCCATATGGAGGATGGATCCATGCTCATAAGATGGATATGATCCATCTCCACGTCATGAAGGAGGGAACACTCATGATTTGGGGCATCATCATGAAGCCAAATCCAATGTTGGAAAGTTGGTTCATAGGATAACCAATTTCTATTTTTTAGGGATGCGGTTTAGTGGTTATAATCCTAACATGATCATGATAACAAATATCCTAAATTTGTTAGGATATTTTGTTATCAACTTGATATGGTTGCATGGTTGGGTGGTTGAAACAAAATCCTTTTTTTTATGGAACCATGCAACCTCCTCTTCATGTATAGAAGGAGAGAGATGCCCCCCTTGAAAATATATGCCTAACTCCTCCTTTCTCTCTTGGATGCCCAGACCCTCCTTTCTCTCTCTAGAACGTCCCTCTTTCTTGGATGGGTTGATGAAGCTCCTCTCTCTCTATTCGCTCATACTCTCTTGGGCGGGTTGAAGGAAGTTATTCTTTTCTTCTTGATTGATCAAGATTTGATCTTGATCAAGAAATTATTTTCTTTGATAGATCAAGATTTGATCTTGATCAAGAAATCTTTCCTCTCTTGATTGATTAAGTTTTATCTTGATCAAAAATTATTCTCTCTCTTAATTTAAAAAATCAATTGAAAAAAAAAAAAGGCGCTAGCATCTCTTGCTAGAAGGTCATCATCCAATCCTGGGAGGATAACATCCAAAGATCTCCACGTGGATCACCATTAGAGGCTGAACGCATGGACAGTTAATGGTAAATCGTATACCGGCTTCATCAGTCTTCATCCTCAATAAAGAATACATGTATGATCTATTATTTAGTTATGCATTATTTCTTGTTAACTGAATTTGTTCCCTAAGAATATTGAGCTTTGGGAATTAAATTCGTATTTATTTTATCTTTTGTTGCATGATATATGAATTTGATTTATATAAAATATACGAAATTCCCAACATGCACAACATTTTTTAAGATGTGCTATAAATTAAGATGTCATAGCATGGAGATCATTTGAAAGAAACTTTTTCACAATTAGATTGCAGTTATTAAAGGCCATGCATTTATCATGCATTTAAAAGAGTTAAAATGATGACAAAGGTTTACTGGTTTAGTGATCCTGGACAAGAGAAGGCAGCACGCCACTTTTTTGCCCTTCAAATTGCCACAAGCTATTCATCTTCGTCAGCAGTTACTTTTCTGCTGCTAAGTATCCCATTATAATGAGTTAGTAAGCAAACTATGCTTTTGAATCCAATCAAGCAATAAAAGAATGCATCTTTGTTTATAGCGCAGAGATCTTTTGAGAAAGGAGAGGACAGGAATCAAGTGCTTGAGTAGGAAAGCGACCGGCATGGACTGAATGGTTTGCCTAAAAAGCATGATTGAAAGTTCAAAACTTTATTAATTGTTGTATTTTACTGGAAGCTTATTTAAGAGATTAATTGTTTTCATTGTACTTATATGGTCCAATCCCTGAGAGAGAGAGATCTATAATTATAGAACAATTTCCAATAGCATTCTTTTGATGAAAGTTAGTGGTGAAGAATAATTGCTTAGCTCTTTTATTTTTTTTTTATTTTTTTTTATGTATTACATAGTATCTTTTGACAGCAGTTCTACATTTATTGAAAAGAATTATTGTTTTATCAATTGTAAGTACTTTAATGGAAAGGAAATTAAGGATGATAGTTAGTTCTCAGTGAGGTTTCACATCAAAAACATTTTTATGCATTTCCATTTGTTCTTACCAAATGTGGAGCCACATCTATCCTCCTAGTTGGTACCCATGCTCTGGCATTATGTAGTTGGCTAGTTTTCTTCAGCTTGATAAATATCCTGAAATGTAGCCATTTAGTTTTTCTGCATGATAACCTGACAGGTCAATGAAGGTTTGTTTGTGATATTTTTTCTCAACATGATGCCTTGGTTCAGAACAGCACCTTTTTCCAACTTGGGTTGTTCGCAACCATAAGTTAATGCCAACTCTGTTTCATTTGCTGTCAAAACAGCATCAGATAAAATTGCTAAATGTTATCGCAAATAATACTTTTGCTGGAGTTTCTTGATGATTCGATCTGTACTCCAAGCTGCAACATTTCTGAAAATTGGAGCTATTTCTCTATAATAAGAGCACTAATGAGACATTATGGTGTTTCTGTATCTATATATTTATCATACTAATTATTTTGATATTTAAATGCATCAATGCAGTTAAGCTTAGAAATGGAAGCAAGCAGTGTGTCAAGTTCTTCAACAGTGCACACTCTTAGGAGCCCATCCATATGGCAAGAATCCAGCAATGTGCAACAATTTGCCTCCTTTCAAAGCTTTGATGGAAGAATTCCTCAACACCAAGATTGCAGCAACCACAGAATCAACATTCATGGCATCTTAAACTTGTCGAGCTTTTTGTCTAATGTATAAAACATTAGTGTTGTTGATGTATGCAGATATATTTACATCATTTTATGAAATGCATTTTTTATACTTGAATTTAAATTTTCATTTATAAATTTTATTAGAATGCATTAAATATATTATAATTTAAATATAATTTTAAATTTATAAGTCACTAAATTTGATGAAATTTATTAGGTTAATGATGGGTTAGTGATGGATTTCTTACATAAATAATAGTGACAAAAATATTACTGATTGATTAGTGATGGAACAATGATGGATGACTGATGGATTCTTTCGTCACTAATCCATCAGCAAATTATAATGGCATAGTGATGGAGCTATTAGTGACATGCATTCCATCAATAATCTATCACTAAATTGTGACAGAATATTTGTAATGGACTAGTGACAAAGTTTTAGTAACTAAATTTTCGTCAATAATCCGTCACTAAATTGTGATGGAATAGTGATGAAAATATTTGCGATGTAATAGTGACAGAATAATGAGTGATGGATAGTTCGTCACTAATCCATCATAATTTAGTGATGGATATAGCCTCTTTTCGTAACTATTATTTAGTGACAAAAATATATTCCGTCATAAATTTCTGACGAAATATTCAGTCACAAATCTGTCACTATTATTTTGTGACGGATGCTCTTTCCATCACTAAAATTAGCGATGGCAAAAATTATGACTATAAGATTTTCGTCACTAATCCGTCACTAACCCAGTTTGTGATGGTATAGTAATGAAAATTTCATCACTATTATGTTGTTTTCTTGTAGTGGATGGGCTAGATTCCATTAGATGTTAGAGGCCGTAGCAGGGTTGGTAGGCTTTGTCAAATCTAAGCAGCTGCCAGATTTATTTCCCACGTCTCGTTTCCGTTGAGATTTTGGATCGTCGAAGATCGTACGAATAGTCAAAGCAGCTGGCTAAGCTGTACAAGTGGTCCCTGTGACAGGTCCTACCTGGGTGGCTGACTAGAGGCGCTACTCGGATGGCTGAGTCAGGGTTCTATCCGGGTGGCCGACTGAAGGTGCTGCTCGGGTGGTCAAGTCGGGTCCAACCCAGGGGGCCGGTTGGAGGCGCTGCTTGGATGGTCGAGTCGGGGCCTACTCGGGAAGCCAGCTAGAGGCACTCTGAAAGGGTGATCATCGCCATTGATTGGGCATGATCTTATTGGGCCTATCAGATGATCTTCATTGCTGGTTGGTTGTGGCTCCATCAGCCACATCAATGAGGATGGTAGAATTAGTAGGGGCTGAGCCTAAAATTGAGTACCTCACATGAGAGTCAGATGCTACGAGAGCAGTGGTCGATAGAGGCAAATAATCTGGATGCAGTCAGGATGAACCAGAAGGAATCCCCTGCAGCGCACCGCAGCGTGGCTACACGTCGATCAGGGCCTGAGTTTCCATTTCGTTCGACAGTGGGGCCGACTTAAGGGTGAAAGGGAGCCCATCATCCACTGCAGAGGGCGCAATTCCCATGGATCAAGGACTGATTTATTTTATTTTACTTATTTATTTATTTGGGCATTGGTGGAAGAGCACCGGCAGCCTCTTAGGAGAAATTTTTGTGGATCGCATGTAGTGTAGATTGTGCATATTGTGTAATATATAATTGATGTGGCTGATCAAGCTCTGTTAAAGATAACGAGGCAAGAGTCTGACGAGAAGTTTCCCTCGGCCTCGGACCTCCAGGTCTCCCTCGGCCTCAACCTCCAGAGACCCCTCGGCCTCGGACTTCCACGTTCCCCTCGGCCTCGGACCTCCAGAGTCCCTGTCGGCCTCGGACCTCCAGGGTCCCCCTTGGCCTCGGACCTCCAGGGTTCCCCTCCACGTGGCCTACTAGCTCTTCGCAACATCCACCTAGCCCACTAGTCTTTTGCAACCGCCACGTGGCCCATTAACTCCCAATGATTATGGATGATGGGGTCTTACAAACGTGGCCAAACCCACTATCGCCTATACGGCCACCACTTCCCGAAAGCATGCAAAAAGGGAACTTCGGAATAGATATAAAAGGGAGAGTTAGGGTTTTTCCTAAGGACAATTTTTTGAGAACTATTTTCCAAGGCACTAACTTGACAGTCAGAGGGTCCTTGCTGGAACCCACCGGTCCCTGAGGACTTTCTTGCAGGATTCCCATCGAAGAGGTGAGACCAGGAGCTCCTTCATCTCCCGGCGTTAAGAAGATGTGCTTTGACGACAATAGATTGGCGCGCCAGGTAGGGGGGAGAGAAAAAGAGCAGAGTTCGGTGCTCCTAGACTACAATCCTTTACCTTCCTTTACTACTCAAAAAAATGGTGGCGACGTGAGCATAGGAGGTTTCCGACGGCGGCCTTGGGAGGCAATATAATGAGCCGGAGCAGCCAGAAGCGAGCCTCCCGGCCCCTCCGGTCCCTTTCCCCGTCCCACCATCATCACCAACACAGGGCGACCGGGTCGACGCTCTTGTTGTGCAAGTTCATTCCCTGGTGGCGGCGTCTAGCACCTGCAGCAACAGGTGGTGGCTTCACAGCAAGGCCCCCGGCCCCCTTCCCCGAATGTGGGGTTGCTTCTCCTAGTCAACAGTCCACCCACGGGAGAGCTTCCCATCGGGAAGCCCCCCGCCGGCACGCCTCCCCCGGACGTTGCTACCGGGAGGCCTCCAAAAGGGCATGATCTCTTTCTCGTCATTCAGACAACTTCTGCAGGTGGTGGCAGGGGAAGGAAACCGAGCGAGGATATCGTTACCGGTGCAACCCATCCCCATCTTTGGGATCATTGTGAGAAGGGTCTTTCGACGAACATGTTGCTCGCCGGGCTGAGCGACGCTTCAAGGAGTATAATCAGCGGCTGGAGGAGCTCAGTCGCAGGGTTACCAACCCACCGGAGGTAGATTATGATAGCCGTTCTCCCCTGTCTCGCTGCATAATGGAGGAGCCCATCTTCACCTGGTTCTGTTTACCCCAACTGGACCCTTATGACGGCACTGCTGACCCCTGGATCACTTGAAAAGCTATAAGGTCCTCATGCAGGTCCAGGGAGTGACTGATTCTCTCCTCTGCATTGCTTTTTCTGCCACTCCTCAGAAGGTAGCACGGGCCTGGTATTCCTGGCTGCCGCTACAAAGCATTAATTCCTTCCGATAGCTAGAGAGAGCTTTTCTTGCGCATTTCAATGCCTGCCGAAAAATTCCATGGGTGGCCGATATACTGTTCGCGATCTAGCAAAGAGTGGCGAGTCATTGAAAGATTTTATAGCTCTATTCAAGGAAGCCGTGCTTGAGGTTTACAACCTTGATGACTTAGTTGCTACTCTGGCCTTGAAACGAGGGCTTCGCCCCTCCCGCTTTGCATACTCCTCGATAAGAAGCCGCCGAGCTCCTACGCTGAGTTGCTGGGCCGAGCGCACAAATACATCCGTGCTGACAAAGCCAATTCTTCCCGGTGCGAGACAAATGGGGGCCCTAACAAGAAGCAAGCCTGACTTGCATCCGACAAGCCACAGCAGGAGAGGCCTGAGCCTTCCCGGTGACCCGACAACTGGCCGAGGGCTCTCGCTCCCAGGGAAGGGATCCGTACCCCCCTGCTCGCCCGATATCTCACATTATGATGGAGATTGAAGGTGAGCCGTTCCTCTAGCGCCCTCCTCCACTGAAGCCTGGAGTCTCCAGTGACAAAAATCTTTATTGTCGTTTTCATCGGGACCACGGGCATGACACAGAGAGCTATCGCCAGCTCAAGAGGGCGATCGAGGACCTCATTCAGCAGGGCTACCTCGGCAAGTTCGTCCGAAGGGCGAATCTAGCTGCCCCAGGTCCATCCGTGCCCCTGCCTGCCCAGGTTGAAGTCAATAATGCCCCAATCGAGAAGACGATAGCCATGATCTCCTGGGGGGCTGGCGGCCCATCTAAGAGGTTCAAGGGGGAGGAGGGAATAGAACATGTAATTCCTTTCTTTGAAAGGGACCTAGAGGGGGTGAGCAATCCAAATGATGATAGTGTTGTTGTTTCTATGACAGTTGCGAAACATCCTGTAAAAGGATGCTGGTTGATAGTGGAAGCTCGGCTGACATTTTAAGTTATGACGCATTTGTTCATATGAGCTTATCCCATAACTCCCTTCGGCCCATCGCCACGCCCCTCATGGGTTTCACTGGGTATTTTGTGAAGGTAGAGGGAGAAATTACCCTTCTGGTCATGGCCGAGATGGCACCCTGCCAGAAAATGATCATGGTAAGGTTTCTTGTTGCGCGGGTCCCTCTGGCTTACAATGCCATCCTGGGTAGGTCCGGGTTAAACTTGTTGGACGCCATCATCTCCACCAAGAGGTTACTTGTGAGGTTCCCAACCAATAAAGGAGTAGGGAGATGCATGGAGAGAGGAACCTCTTGTCCCTCTGCTACCACATGACGCTTGGCCCTTGAGAGGTACCGACCTCGCCAACGACTAAGCTGGTGGATCTTAGAGATTCAGAGAGGAGGGGGGAACCAGCCGAGCACTTATTGACTTTCCCCTTAGGGGAGGACCCGGCAAAGACTATCCGAGTTGGATCGCAACTATCCGATGAAGCGAGGGCCCGGCTCCTCACCTTCCTTCGGGCCAACTCGGATGTGTTCGCCTGGTCGGCCTCGGACATGCTAGGCATTCCCTTGATGTAATTACTCACAAGCTCAGTGTCAATCCACAGTACCAGTCGGTCCGACAGAAGAAAAGAAGCTTTGCTCCCAGCAGCAGAAGGCTGTCGATGAGAAGGTCCGCAAGTTGCTGGCCGCCTGGCATATCCGGGAACTACACTATCTAGACTAGCTAGCCAACATTGTGATGGTCTGCAAGGCCAATGGGAGCTGGAGAATGTGTATTGATTTCATCGATTTCAACAAAGCGTGTCCCAAGGATAGTTTTTCACTGCCCAGGATTGACCAGTTGGTGGATGCTACATCGGGCCATGAGATCCTCAGCTTCATGGATGCCTTTTCGGGATACAATCAGATTAAGATGGACTCGATGGATGAGGAGGCCACCTCTTTCGTGACTAAGAAGGGCATCTACTGCCACAGAGTGATGCCGTTCGGGCTAAAGAATGCCGGGGCTACGTATCAAAGGCTGATGAACAGGGTCTTCAAAAACCAGATCGGGCGCAATATGAAGGTTTACATGGATGATATGCTGACTAAAAGCGTCCATGCCGACAACCACATTGTCGACCTGGCAGAGACTTTCGATAACCTCTGCCGCTATCAGATGAAGCTGAATCCACGGAAGTGTACCTTCGAAGTCACGGTCGATAAATTTCTCGGCTTTATGGTAACTCAGCAGGGAATAGAGGCGAACCGGACAAGATTCAAGCCCTCCTTGACATGAAGCCCGGCTAATAAAAAGGAGACTCAGCATCTAATGAGGCGGGTAGCAGCTTTAAGCCGCTTCCTGTCAAAGTCCGCGGAAAGGAGTCTGCCCTTCTTCAAGGCCTTGCGCAAGGTCAATGATTTTGAGTGGACCGAAGAGTGTCAGAGAGCATTCGAGGGACTGAGGGAATTCTTATCCACCCCACCGTTGCTGTCCAAGCCAAGGAATGGAGAAGAGCTCTTCCTCTACCTCGCAACCTCGGCCGAGGCCATGAGCTTCGTGCTTGTCCGCGCCGACACCGACGGGACTCAGAGGCCCATCTACTATATCAGCAAGGAGCTTCATGACGCAGAGACTAGGTACTCCCACACCAAAATGATCATTTTTGCACTAATCGTATCTACTCAGCGCCTCAGGCCCTACTTTCAAGCCACTCAATGTGGTGCTCACAACCAACCGCTCAGAGCAATTCTGTCCCGTCCTGACACCTCAGGTCAGCTGGCGAAATGGGCAATCAAGTTGGAAGAATTCGATCTGTCTTTTGGCCGAGGTCGGCCATGAAGTCCCAAGTCCTTGCAGACTTCTTGGTTGAGTGCACCTGGATTGAGGAAGCACCCGAAGAGCTCCACTCAGCCCCTCCAAATGCGATGGCCGAGGGCGAGGGGTGGGACAAGATCCTTCACGTCGATGGTGCTTTGAATTCTCAGGAAAGTGGAGCCAGCCTCATCTTAGCTAGTCCAGAGGAAGAAACGATGGAATACGCCCTACGGTTCCTTTTTCCCGCAACCAACAATCAGGCGAAGTATGAGGCCTTCCTGGCGGGCATGAGACTAGCCAAAGAGCTCAGAGTGGAGCGCCTCCGAGCTTTCACCGACTCCCAGCTCATTTTCGGGCAGGTCGCTGGGGAATATGAGGCTCGGGATCCAACTATGTCTCGCTATCTGGGTAAGGTCCTATCACAGTCCTCATCCTTTGCTCACTTCAGTATCAGTTATATCCCTAGGGACGAGAATGCCAGAGCCGACGCAGTATCCCGATTGGCCACCTCGGCCGATGGGGCCATGAGGAGAATGTACGTGGAGCATCTAGAAGCTCTGAGCATCGACGCTACCAAGGAGGCCCTATCAATCGGCCGAGAACCTTCGTTGACGGAGGCTTACGTCCGGTATCTTATCGACAACACTCTCCCTGATAATCCCGCAGAAGCCAAGTTGCTTAAGAGGTGAGCCCCCAAGTTTTTGATATTAGACGGGCTCCTGTACCGAAGGTCCTTCTTCTACCCACTCCTCTAGTATGCCACTTCGGCAGATGTCGATTACATTTTGCGTGAGATCCACGAAGATATTTGCAGGATCCACTTGGGGGGCAGGACACTGGTGTACAAGGCCCTGCGACAAGGATATTACTGGCCCACTATGAGGGAGGATGTGACCGAGCTGGTGCGAAGATGCAATAGTTGCCAGCGGCGCGCCCACGTTCAATGGTGGCCGACTACGTTGTTGAATCCCTTGTCAGCTCCGTGGCCCTTTGCTCAATGGGGGATGGATATACTAGGACTGTTTCCCCTGCTTCTGCCCAGCGAAAATTTTTGCTTTTCACCATCGACCATTGCACCAAGTGGGTGGAGGCTGAGGTGCTAGCAAAGATCACTGAGTATAAGGTCAGGGCCTTCTTTTGAAAATCCATCATCTGCCACTTCGGGCTATCTCACACCCTCGTCACTGACAACGGCCGGTAGTTCGACAATGCCCCTTTTAGAGAGTTCTGTGCCGAGCTGGGCATTGACCAGCAGTTCACCTCGATTGGCCATCCTCAAACTAACGGAGCGGCCAAGGTAACCAATCGCACCATCCTTCAAGGGCTAAGGACATGGTTGGATGACTTCAAAGGAAGATGGATGGAGGAGCTTCCCAATGTGCTATGGGCCTACCACACCACGTTGTGAGTCTCCACTGGGGAAACCTCCTTCAGCCTTGTATTCGGCTTCGAGGCCGTCATCCTAGTGGAGATTGGCCTCCCGAGCCCGCAGGTGGAGTCGTATGCGAGGACGATAACTCGACTCGACTGCGAGCCAACTTAGACCTGGTCAAAGAAGCACGCGACCTAGCACACCACAGAATGGCAGTTTATCGCCAGAGAGCCGCTAGATACTAGTCGCCAGATACTACAATGCGCGCGTCCGTCCCAAAGCCTTCTTGCCAGGGAATTTGGTCCTCAGGAGAGCTGAGGTATCAAAGCCAATGGAGGGAGACAAGTTGTCCCCAAATTGGGAAGGCCCCTACCGAGTCACTGAATCCCTTCAGCGTGGAGCATACCGAATTGAAAGTCTCGATGGGAAGCTTCTTCCTTGAACTTGGAATGTGGACAACCTCCGCTAATACTATCAATAATGTACATGATGGGACGATCCTAGGTTTGAATACCTTGCTCTTGCCTTATTAAAATAAAGAAGTCAGTATATCGCATGCTTCTCTAATGAAGAAGTATTTGAGTGACTTGTCCTTCTAACTCAAGCCTGAGCTCAACTCGGCACCTTAAGACCGATGTACCATCGGCACTCAAGCCTGAGCTCGCCTCGGCACCTCAGAACCGATGTACCATCGGAACTCAAACTCGAGCTCACCTCGGACCCTCAAGACCGATGTACCATTGGCACTCAAGCCCAAGCTCGCCTCGGCACCTCAAGACCGATGTACCATCGGCACTCAAGCCCGAGCTCGCCTTGGCCCTCAAGATCGATGTACCGTCAGCACTCAAGCCCGAGCTCACCTCGGCACCTCAAGACCGATATACCATCGGCACTCAAGCCTGAGCTCGGATTGGCACCTCAAGATCGATGTACCATCAGCACTCAAGCCTAAGCTCGCCTCGGCCCCTCAAGACTGATGTACCATCGACACTCAAGTCCGAGCTCATCTCGGCACCTCAAGACCGATGTACCATCGGTACTCAAGCCCGAGCTTGCCTCGGCACCTCAAGACCGATGCATCATCGGCACTCAAGCCCGAGCTCGCCTCGGCACTTCAAGACCGATGTACCATCGGCACTCAAGCCCGAGCTCACCTTGATATCTCAAGACCGATGTACCATCGGCACTCAAGCCTGAGCTCGCCTCGGCACCTCAAGACCAATGCATCATCGACACTCAGGCTCGAGTTCGCCTCGGTGCTCCCAGCTCGATGTGACATCGGCATTCGAGGTTTATGCCTGGTCGGGTCTTCAAAGCTTGGTAACCAGGCCCCATGGTTCCTCCTCAGCACCGACCCTGAGTTATTACTTCAACCCCAGGCCGAGCTTGTTCCCGATTCGCTCGATCTTGCGAAGTCAACGTCTCAATGGAACTAAACATACATTAAATGACACCGGGTCAAACACTTCATCAAAAACACCACTTTTCATTGCTCTATTGAAAAGGGTTACAAAATGCCAACCTCGGTTGGACTTTAGTATAGAGATAAAAAGAAGAAAAGAAAGACAACATAGAAGGAGGGGAAATGCATGCTCAGGCCTCGGACGGCCCTTCGCCAGTCGGCCCGTCGCTGGTCGGCCATGGAGATGCTGACGACTCCTCTGACATCTCATCCAGCTCGAGATCGTCAAGGCCGGAGAGGTTGTGGACTCGGCTGACCTTCTCCTTGCCATCCCTAAAACCGAGGAGATAGGTGTCGGAGGAAGCTTCGGCCAATTCTTCAGCGAAGGCAGTGCTCTTTCGGAACTTGTCCACTGCCCTGGCTGCCTTCTCTTCATTGATGGCAGCCTCCCTTTGGCCATGGCTACTTTCTCCTTGGCTGCCGCAGCCCTCTCCTCGCGGCCCTGACCTTCTCTTCCACCCTAAGGATGGCTTCCTCCAGTTTTGCCGCCCGGGCGTTGGATTCTCGGGCGATCTCCTCGGCATTGGAAGCCCGCTTCCCCGCCACCTCTACCTCGATGCCGAGGGACTGGATACGTAGGTCTTGAGCTCCAATGGTTGCCTCGGCGACCTCTAGGCGTCTCCTCAGATGCTCAAGCTCGGCCTCGGCCTGATGTTTGACCCCGTCGAGCTCATCAACTTGCTCGACCAGGGCTACTGCCAGGGCCCCCTCGACCCTCTCTGCCTGGCCCAAATCTCAGTGGCCTCCTACCGGGACTGGTGGAGTGCTTCCTTGGTCCAAGCAAGCATGTCCCTCAACGCCACAAGAGAGTTTGCCGTCTGCATTAGAAGGCCATCGTCAGTAAACAATTGGAAAGGAGCAAGAGCAATGCATAAAGAAATAACCACAGTACTCACCCATATTTGAGCTGAGAAGGCATCCTGGAGGAGTGACGCGGCCCCTCGGTGATGGAGCTCTCTCTGATATTCAGGGCGATAGATCTGAACCACCAGTTGCTCGGCCTCCAGCCCCTGGCTCATCGGTGACGGTCTGGAGGGGAAGGCCTCGGGCTTGCCCTTCCTGTCGGCCCCATCCTGGTGGGACGCTCCCGGGGCCACATCAAAGGCCGACCTCGCCTCCTCGGCCTGTAGACCTACCGGCGCCTGGTCTCACTCAGCCTGGGCTCCAAGTGGAACTCCCTCCGGGGTCGGCTCAGTCTCGGGGTAAGATGGCCTCGCATCCAGAAAGGTTGGCTCCTCGGTCGGGGGGTGGCTTCGGTTCGGGGCCCTTGGGAGGCATGTCGGCTGTGAGATCGACGGGGAGGACCGGCTCTTGGCTCCCCCGAGGTGGTTCCTGATGCCCTCGGGGTCGGCGGATCAATGGGGCTGGGGTCGGAGAGCAAGTTGGAGATCGGGGAGGGGTCGGAGACCGGGGCCTCTTCCTCGACGGCTCGGCGTTACCGACGGCCTTCTTCTTCTTAACTGCTGCCCTCCTCACCATACGATCTGGGAGCTTCATAGCTGCACAAATCAAAGTCAGTTAAAAAAAAAAAGAGAGAGGAGAAATGGAAGGGGGGCAGCAAGAGGAAGGGCATCTAAGGCTGCTCACCGCCGCTCGGGAGGAGGCCCGCGAACTAGAGGTTATCCTCCGTCAGAAGCTGGTTACACCGGGGGATATCGGCCGTCTGCAATATACCGAAGGCCTCCTTGTCCCTCGGAGTTACCAGGTGATTCTGGTTCGGCCCTACATTTGGGTCCCCCCAACTCGGCCTCCCCCTTCGAGGTCGGCGAAAAAGAACCGGGTCTTCCACCCTTTGACCGAGGTAGGGAGACTGAAACTTCAAGGCTCGAGTGGGCCGAGGTTGGAATACCCACCAACCTGATTGCTGACGGAGGTTATAAAAACTACGGAAAAGGGACACCTTGGGCTCTAACCCGTGGAAGGCATAGAACAAAGAAAGAACAAAGGGTTCGGATGGAATTCGGAACCAATTGCGATGGTGTTAGGGAATAGAAGTCAAGAAGGTTAGCGATCAAAGGATGAAGAGGCAATTGGAGGCCGGCCTTCAGAAAGGCCTCGTACAGAGCAACCCTCCCGGGACGGAAGGAGATTACCCTATCATCCGGGGTAGGGGCATACAACCAGATGCTATCCAGGATCCTATAGATGGCTCTAATCCTGGCAGCTCCTGGCCGGTCACGGTGGAGACAACCATGTCGGAAGACTCTAAGGAGGCTCTACGGGTTCCAACGGCGACCAGACGGGTCCTGGTGGGGGCCCGACCGATAACCGCCACTGGGACAGAGGAACCTGGTCCTCGAAGGAAGAGGAAGAGGACCAGGAGGGGTGGGAGATGGAGAATCCTGCATGTGCAGGGAAGGAAAATAGCCCTCGGGGAGGGGAAGAGGACCAAGAAGGTGAAGAGGACATGGGAGAAGGACTGACCTGGCTAACGGGGAAAAATGGCAGGGAAGGATGGCAGGATCCGGACAGAGGAAGCTCAGGGAGAAGAAGATTCTGGGAGTAGTAGGCAACAGATTTGGAGCGTTCCCCCTATTATAGCTCCCCTCGAGTCGTCCCGCCTAAGCCAGCCCACCACGCGCAAGCCTCTGCTGGGGGGATGCCTCGGCAGTCGTTCAGCGCTGATAGCGGGATATCGATAACGTCAGCCTAATGATGGCGATGATGGCCGTTGCCTTTCCGAGAAGGATCCTCACACATCCAACGGTGCAGATCAGCAGGCGCGGCGACGCTACAACATCCCATGCCACTGGCACTAATGAGTCCTCACGTCCCGTGGACACGTGCCCCTGTTGCCATTGGTGGCCAGACTGGATCAGTCGCCGTCGAGCTCACGCCCCTTTCGGTGGGTGAAAAGTGAACCCGCACCACCTCAGGGGAAGGGCATCTGATGTGGCTGATCAAGCTCTGTTAAAGCTAACAAAGCAAGAGCCTGACGAGAAGTTCCCCTCGCCTCGGACCTCCAGGTCCCCCTAGGCCTCGGTGTAGGAAAATTTTGATTTTACTATGCCCTAGGATCTCAGGTTTCATTTGTATGCACGTATTTTATTTAAATTTAATCTAATTAAATTTATAAAATACGTTATGTATATCTGTAATTGAAAGCATGCAAAATTTAAAATTAAATTTTATACCTTTCAGTTTGCATACCTGATGCATAAACTAAATGTAGATCTAATCTCCTATGAATAGTTTCCTCTTGATGCCTTGCGAGAGTCGCATATGCCACTCCTCTATTTCGTACGCACGCCAGGAACCTTAAGACATGGGATATGGAATCAGAAGGGATGGAGAACTCTTCTCCAAGAGAGGAGTCCCTCTCTGTATGGACTTCTTTGATTTTTGGACTCTTCTTTCTCTACTACCGTGCTCCTCGAAGTTGAGAAAAGTTTCTTAAATAAACCCATCATAAAACAACCCAAAATAACCTTTTGAATTTGTTTTACGATATGATAATATACTATCTTCGAAAGCAGATGGGTTACGGGCATTCACGCGTTATCAACGCGTAAAGAAAATTTTATAAAAAAATTTACGATTCATATCATCTCAATTGCAAGATCGTAATTTAAATAAAAGTTTAAATTCATGTTATCGGAATGGTAAAATCATAATTTAAATGAAGTTTCAAATTCACGTTATCAGAATGGCATCATAATTTAAACAAAGTTTCAAATTCATGACATCTCAATGGCAGAACTATAATTTAAATGAAATGGTAGAATCATAATTTAAATAAAATGGCAGAATCATAAATTTTCTGAAGTTTCAAAATTTTGTTGGCTACCCCAAACGATAATATAAAAAATATTTAAAATATTTATAAATACGAAAATAATCAGATTAAATCCGTTTAAAGTCCAAATTGAAATTCGAAAGAACCCATGCGAAGATCTCGAACCATACTTCGCATTAGACTTATTTAATTTTAATTTAAAGTAATTTATGATTTCAAAATTCATAAATAAATGATCAGAGGCTATATTGGATATCCGATTCAAACCACTTTGAAACCAGATCTAAACCACTCATCGTCAAACCAACCATTTGTCTATGGTTCAAGTCCTATCCCACAATGGGTCTGAATAAATCCCAAAAATTTACTTGAGTTACAAACTAACTCAAGTTCATCCCCAGAATAAGTACTACCGCTAATGCTCAGTGCTAGCTAGACATTGCTAGTATAAACTCGGTATTACCCATATAACCAAGTCCCACTTAGATCATGGGTTAAGCCTATCTTCAGGTCACCTGACTATGTGCGTGACTCCATAGGTTCGAATCTAAGTCGGTAGCATAGGAACACTTCCTATACCAATCGATGTACCATCTAGCAATGGTACCCGACGTCCGAATAGACCGAATGTATGCAAAGCAATATTCATGAACCTAGGCTATGGTTACCGTATAATTCATCCCCTTGTCCAAATACTCAAGATGAATTTAGAGTTCACTACCAACTTCTAAAAACATCTAAGTGTGTTTCAACATATACAATCCTGTGACTCCTCACATGGATTACCCTGGCCAAGTTTTGCAAAATTAAAATACAAACAGTATTAACTCTAATACTTAGAGTGGACAATTCTATCTTGACTCATCACTGATTTAATAAGTACTTGATTGTACCCAACATCCTTCCGTCACTGGATTAAAATCCAGGTAGTCCAGCGCCTAAGTACAGTGAGTTGCTTATTAAGTCACCATGATAGTCTCAGGTCAAGGGACACTTATACCCATTGCCCTTCTGTGAGATACCCTTGATAGTAGAGTACTCAACAGAGGTGAGCCACTGTTCAGTGAATATACTCCTACACTCACCTGCATGCCATACCAGTGTCATACACTCCTTGGTTTAAGAGGATAAACCACATATATGGCACACAACGACCTATACTTGACTACGTTATTGTCCTAGGTAATAACATATCATTTGGTCGCGAACCTATTTAAGAATTACTCGATAATTTCTCCTTTATCAAATAAATGTAATTCTATGGACTACAACATATAAGAGTTCTATTAGAAGATGAAAAATATGTTGTATTGCCAAAATAACTTTTATTAATCAAATAAATCATGTACAATGAATCACAACTGTCTATAAGCTAGATAATTGGCTGTAGGACATATTTCCTAACAACTCCCACTTGGACTAAAGCCAATCGGAACAGTATCTAATACCCATCTTCCATTTGTGTTCATCAAACTCCTTGACTCCGAGAGCTTTAGTAATTGGGTCGGCTAGGTTCTCCTTTCCGTCGATCTTCCGAAGCTCGACGTCACCTCTTTCCATGATTTCTCGTACAAGGTGGTAGCGATGTAATATATGCTTGGTGCGGTGATGGGATTTTGGCTCTTTGACTTGGGCAATTGCTCCAGAGCTGTCATAGTATATTGGAACAAGACCACCCAGGGTAGGCGCCACTTCCAGCTCGCCCAAAAATTTTCATAGCCATACTACTTCCTTTGCTGCATCTGATGCTGCGATATACTCTGCCTCGCATACAGAATCCGCCACTGTGTGTTGCTTGAAACTTTTCCAGCAGATCGCTCCTCTATTTAGGGTAAAGACAAACCCTGATACACTTTTGCTATCATCTTTGTCTGACTGAAAACTGGAGTCAGTATATCCCATAAGCTTCAAGTCAGGTTCTCCATAGATAAGCCATTGGTCTTTAGTATTTCGCAAATACTTAAGGATGGTTTTCATCACTTTCCAATGTGCTTCACCTGGGTTAGA
Source organism: Calamus simplicifolius (assembly GCA_900491605.1). Taxonomy (NCBI): domain Eukaryota; kingdom Viridiplantae; phylum Streptophyta; class Magnoliopsida; order Arecales; family Arecaceae; genus Calamus; species Calamus simplicifolius. The sequence continues at coordinate 54,552 of UESW01004269.1, forward strand.
CTGATATCTACTCACTACTCCTAGTGAATATGCTACGTCCAGTCTCGTACATGTCATGGCGTATGTTGGCCCAGATGACAACCCAAGGGTGGGGGGGTGTGAATTGGGTTCTTAAAAATTTAAACCTTTTTTGAAATGTTTGTTTGCTTAGTATGTGTGGAAGTGAATGCAAAAACAAGATGCAATCAGTAAGATAATGATAGAGATAGAGATAAAGGAGACACGGCAAACACAAAGAGTTTATAGTGGTTCGGTGTATCCAACACCTACATCCACTCCCAAGATTCACTTGGGTCCACACTATAATCTTCCTTGATTACAGCAGAGTTGTTTTACAAGCTCACAACTCAAACTTGTTATTTTCCCGGGCGCACAACGAACCCAGCTGGTTTTTCGGGTTCACCAGCACAAAAACCCTAACACAAGCTATCCCAAGCTTGTACCGAGGTAAGACTACCTCCACTAGTTCAATCCCCCAGATTGAACTAGACACAAATAATAAAAATGTTGTTTTTCAATTACAAAGCTCCTTAATGAGCAGATAATCAAATATAATAACAAGGTTTAGAAAGCCTGATTTGTAGTTGGTTGGCTTTTGAGCTTTCTTCTTTTCTTCTTTTCTTCTTCTCCTTGCTGGGTTGAATCAAGCCTCAGCTCCGATTCTTCACAGTTGAAGCAGTTGAGAAGGGTTGAAAAGCAAGAACCTTATCCTCTTTCTCCTATTTGGGAAATCCACCAAAACTTTGATTTGAATGCCTTGGATTCCTCTTGAGCGTTTTGGAGTGGAGTGGATTTGAGCTAGAAGGTTTTTCTCTTGAGATTCAGGCTCTCTCTTTTTCAGATTTTTGGATTGAAATTTCTCTATTTGTTTCTCTATTTTTCCGTTTTTGTTCTTCTCTTTTTGATAGTCTTCCCTTTTATAGATTTCTTTCAAGCCATTTTTGGAAGAAAACTATCCGTTGGAGTGTACCTTGTAACAAAATATATCCGTTAGAAATAAAGTAAAATAGAATATTACCGTTAGAGCTGATCTGACAATTTGATTTTTCGTTCTAGGTGGGTTGGAGTTGACTCTAATTTTCTGGAGTCGGCTCTAACTCGAAACACTTTAATCCGTTATTTTGGAGTCGTCTCTGACTTTTCTGGGGTCGACAAGAAACTTTTCTGGAGTCAACTCTAACAGACCCGGAGTCGACTCTAAATTGGGGCCAGAAAAATCAACGTTCTGTTTCTTCTGTGAGAGTTGGCTCTAACAGTCTCGGAGTCGACTCTAACTTCCGTGCCAGATCCAGAGTCGGCTCTGTGATTCTCGGAGTCGACTCTAATGTCTGCAATCTTACCTAGACATTAGATTCGATCCAGAACACGATGTAACTCCTGATTTTGATCATTCAATAGACTTACAATCTGAAACACTTAATCAAAATCATTAGAGCCTTCATTAGTTATACTCAAATAGTTTTGTTAATCATCAAAATCATCAATTGGGTCAACAATCTTCCCCTTTTTGATGATAACAAAAACTTTGAGTATATGCATTCAAAAATTTATTCGAACTAAAGATTATAGTCATTTTAAAGCTTAAAACTTTTTAATGAAGGATTTGATGCCAATATTCAAAGTAAACTTTTAAAATTGTGCATGAGTTCAATATAATCCATCAATTATGAACATTTAATCTAAATGTGCAGAAAATTGCAATTGAGCTTGTTGTTAAGCTCCCCCTGCATTGAATAGCTCCCCCTATATAAAAATTAAATTTTAATTAAACTGATTAAATTTCAAGTCTCTTTCTTTTACTAAAACAATCATTTCTCCCCCTTTCTTTCTTTCTTTTTGCATATTCAACCATCTCTTATTAAAATTTCAAGTCTTTCTTTCTTTGCATATTCAACCATCTCTCCCCCTTTTTTGTTATCAGCAATAAGGAGAGTATTAGATAAAGAAAGTTATTAGAGAAAAATTGTAGGTTCAATAAGACATAGGGATTCAAGCAGTTAATATTTAAAAATGTGAAATTGCATTTCATAAGTAGGAAACATTACATAAGTTGATTCATGTACATTCCAAAATAAAATACATTAGATACTCAAAAATTCCTAAATACAAACTATCAAAATCAAAGTCAAATATGTTTGAATACAATTTCTTCAAGTGACCTATGATTTCCATTACATCATCTTTTTGAGATTTCTTAAAGTTTTCAAGACAAGCTTCAATCTGTGAGACTACAAGGTCAATGTTCTTCTTCAGTTGACCAGTTGCATGAACATAAGATCCCGAGCCATCAGCAATGCCTTCCATCCTTTCAAAGATTTTGTGAAGTTCAGCACCAAAGGATTCAACAGAATTGCTTATGGAAAAGGAGATCATGTCCAGTCTCGAATTAAGTTCTTCTTTCAGCTGATTAAAGTCTTCTTTTAATTGATTAATCTCATGAGATCTCTGACTATCATATTCAGCAAGCAAAGCTCTCAACTGACCAACTGTTCATCAGAGAATCTCTCAGAAGCAGCAATAGACTGATGTGGAGGAGAGGGAACTGTTGCTAGGTCCGGCCTCTGAAGGTCCAGCTGTATAGTCCCTAAGTGGATCAGTGACTGATGGTCCCGCAGTGGATGGTTCAGGGATATCTTCTACTCTGGCTTCTTCAGCTCTATCTCTTCCAGCTCTTCTTCTCTTCCTCCTTTCATCCATATACCATTTAACTTCTTGAAGCCCATCCGATGAATAGTAGAAATACTATAATAGTCAGTGTGCCTTAATTTTCTTAGGGGTTCATGCTCCATAATAAGCACACCTTGGCTTCTAAAGATTAATGTAAGAACCATACCATATGGCAGTGTAGATCTTTTCTTTGTAGCAGCCTCTGCCATATATCCAATCATGCCAGCTAGTTGACTGGCCTTCCAGTAATTATACAATCCATCAAAAGAATGTCTCGCTCCGAGACGTACTCAAATCTACCAATTTCGGAAATAAAATGTTGGCCCAGATGGCAACCCAAGAGGGGGGGGGGTGAATTGGGTTCTTAAAAATTTAAGACTTTTTAAATGTTTTAAACAGATTTGCTCAAGATGTGCAAGTGAGTGAAATTAACTAAGAAGCAATGCACAAGCAAATAATAAAGAGAGATAGAGAGAGAGAAAATATAGCACGGCAAACACAAGATAATTTTATAGTGGTTCGGTGCAACCAACACCTACGTCCACTCCCAAGATTCACTTGGGTCCACACTATAATCTCCTCAGATTACAGCCGAGTTGTTTTCCAAGCTCACAACTCAAACTTGTTGTTTTTCCGGGATCACAACGAACCCAGCTGGTTTTACTCGGGCTTACCAGCACAAAACCCTACACGTTGTTTTTCACGGGCTCACAACTAACCCAACACAAGCACCGCTTGCAACGAGGTATAACCTCCACTGATTCAATCCACTGATTGAATCAGCAAACAAAAATAAAGAGTTTAATAAAAAGCTCCCCTTGAGCAAATATACAAATAAAGTATAAAAGGTTAGAAAAGCCTGATAAGATTGCAGATGGTTGTGGCTTTGGCTTTCTTCCTTCTCCTCTTTAACTCCTCTTGAAGTTGAATCAGGCCTCAGCAAGATTCTTGACCGTTGAAAACTTTGGAGTTGAGATGAAGCTTTTTCTCCTTTTGTTGAATGTTGAAAATCCTTCGATTTGATCTTTGAAAAGCTCTTGGATTTTCTTTTGACTTTTGTGGATTGAAGATCTGGAGCAGACGAAACTTCCTCTTTGATTTCACTCCTTTTGAATCACTCTACTTTGAGCTAGAAGATTTTTCCAATAAGCTCTGTTTTTCCCTCTTTTTGAAAGATATTCTTTTCTCTCTTTTTGATTTTCTCTTTGATTGAAAAGAGCTCCTCTATTTATAGATTCTGCAAAAATATATCCGTTAGAGACAAGGAAAAATAGCCGTTATTCAAAAATCTTACCGTTGGAGCTGACGTGTCATCGTGAAAAATCGCCCAGATTTGCTGGAGTCGACTCATGCTTTTCCCGAGTCGGCTCGAGCTCGTCTTACCAAAAATAGAAATGTTTATAAAGGTTAGGGGTCGACTCGCCAGAAATAAAGTGTCGACTCCTGATAGTCGGAGTCGACTCGTGAAAGGCTTGGGGTCGACTCGCGAAGTGCTCAGAAAAACACTCTTCTGGTGTCTGAGCGGAGTCGACTCGCACAGTCAGGAGTCGGCTCGACAGAATCAGGGGTCGACTCGACAATTTCGTGGGTCGACTCGACACAGATGCACATTTCTGTACACTGAGCGGAGTCGACTCTGAAACTCAGGAGTCGGCTCCGGAACGTATCAAAAATCAGAAACTTTTCTGATTGACATTAAAATCGTTCCAGATTCATTTTAATTCATTGTTTTGACTTGAATACAATAAAATTGACATTTAGAATTGATTCAAGAACTAATCCAAAAACTTATTGAATAAAACATGAATTATAACATTTCTTTTCGAAAGTTTGAATATTGAGCTTAAAGTCACTTTCAAAATTGATTAAAGTTAAACTTGAGCATTCTCATTGATTGTTCAAAATAAATTTGTTGCTCATTTACATAAACTCATTACATCCTTTAATAAACTCAATGGCTTTTAGTAATCATCAAAATCAAAAGGATTGGATCATATAATTTTTCTATAATCTTCCAACAATCTCCCCCTTTTTGATGATGACAAAAATATTGAGTTTGTTCATGATTGATTAGTGAATTTATTTTGTTTTCATAGTTAGGCTTAGGCTCCCCCTTAATGAGGTAGCTCCCCCTATGAAACTTAATTAAATATCTCATTGTTTATCTCATTGATTACTTTGATTTCTTTCACATCACAATCATAAACTATAAAATTCTCCCCCTTTTTTGTTATCAACAAAAAGATAGAGAAGCATAAACATTCATTCAAATTTCATTCATTCATTGAAATAAGGAAATAGAGAATTCATTTCATTAAAAGGTCTAATACATCAAAATGTTCAGTACATTGATTTCAAAATGAAAGCATAACAAAAACTTCAGTACATAACAAGGATTGAAA
>UESW01004269.1:62425-84530 GCA_900491605.1 Calamus simplicifolius
TTGACCCTAACATAAGTGATTAACTCTATTAGGATTGAAGAAGAATACCGGCTTAAGCTCAATCAAAATAAAAGCCCGATCTTGGACCTAAAATCCATCTGACCGAGTCAAATCCAACTCCAAATCAATTCAAACCTAGGGGAAAGAATTTTAAAAAGAAGAAATTCTAATCTAGATCTAACCAATCATACAAACCTCCTTAAAACCGACTAAATCAGAACCGACCGAATCAAAAGTCAAAAAATTATAAAGGCATATTCTGTTTTGTTGCGGAAGGACAAATCATGTGGCGAAGGACTGCTACCACCGAAAGACTAAACCATTGAGGAAATCACTAAACCACAAGTTAACGTGGTTGAGAGTGGTGCTGAGCCTTCTTTCAGGTTGGTAAATTCAAAATCCTTAATTAACTCAACCCAATCTTCTTGTGATTGGTGGCTTGATTCAGGAGCTAATGTTCATATTTATTTTGATCGCTCTTGGTTCTCCACCTTTCAGGAATCAAGTGGAGGTGTAACACTTGGGAATAATTCTTCAGCACAAGTGCTTGGGAATGGTCAAGTGGATCTAAAGATGACATCTGGGAAGATCCTGATCCTTCATGAAGTGCTGTTCATTCCTAGTGTTAGAAAAAATTGATTAGTGGATCTCTCCTTATATTAGAGGATATAAAATTGTTCTAGAGTCAAATAAAGTTGTAATTACTCATAATAACGAGTTTGTTGGTAAAGGCTTTGTTTGTGAAGGTCTTTTCAAATTAAATGTATCCTCTAAGTTATCTAATAAAAGTCTCTTCTTTTTAATGTTGAATCTTCAAATGTTTGGCATAGTAGACTTGGTCATGTGAATTTTGATTGTATTCATCATGACAAATCTTAATCTAATTCCTAAAGTTCATATTGATAGAAAGTTTAAATGTGAGATTTGTATTCAAGCCAAGATGACGAGAAAACCTTTTAAGTCAGTAAAAAGGAGTTCAACACTTCTTGAATTAGTTCATAGCGATGTATGTGACTCTACCAAGTTTCCTACACGGAAAGGAATCGTTACTTTGTAACATTCATTGATGATTTCTCTCGATATTGTCACATATATTTGATAAGATCTAAGGATTAAGTATTAGATAGGTTTAAGATTTATGAGGTAGAAGATGAAACCCAAACTGAGAAAAAGCTTAAGAAACATAGGTCAGAATGCGGTGGTAAATATACCTCAAATGAAATGACTATTTTATCAAGAATATGGGGTTTATATGAAGTTACACCACCATACTCTTCTCAGTCCAATGGTGTAGCTGAACGAAAAAATCGTACGTTAATGGATATGGTTAACTCAATGTTAATCAGTTCAGGCGTACCTGAGAACTTGTGGGGGGAAGCTCTATTAGTAGCTAGTTATATCTTAAATAGGATACCCTTTAAGGATAGTCGTAAAATACCTTTTGAGCTTTGGAAAGGTAGAACACCCAGGCTATATTACCTTAAACTTTGGGGATGCTTAGCTAAGGTAGGAATACCTGAACCTAAGAGAAGAAAAATAGGACCTAAAACGTAAATGCTATCTTTATAGGTTATTCCGTAGATAGCAGTACTAGTAGGTTCCTAGTGATAAACTCTGATATAAGTGGCATCTCAAATAATACTCTTATTGAATCAAGAGATACTACATATTTTGAAAATGTTTTTCCTTTCAAAACTAAGTACCAAATCAACTCTCTTCTAATCCTTTCTTGGTTCATGATTCTTTTGAAGCTGGGTCCTTTAATGAGTCAAAGAAAAGAAAAGGATCTAATCCTGAAGGTGGACCTTCTGAACTTAGAAAAGGTTCAAATAAGGAAGGAAAAAGACCTTGGTGAAGGTTTCTTTACTTTCCTAGTCGAAGGAGCCTTTCTCTTTTCAGAGGCGATATCTTCACCTGATGCTCCTTTTTGGAAGGAAGCTATTCTTTCTGAATTTAATTCAATCTTAAAATGAAACTTGGATCTTATCTGATTTATCCTCTGGAAGCAAATCTTTAGGATGTAAGTGGGTATTTAAGAAGAAATTTAGACCTGATGGTTTAATAAAAAATTATAAGGCTATATTAGTAGCCAAAGGGTATAACCAAAAGAAAGTGTTAGATTTCTTTGATACATACTCTCCTGTAGCTAGAATAACAACTCTTATATCACTTCTTGCTATTGCTTCCATTCATAATTTAATCATTCATTAAATGGATGTGAAGACTACGTTCCTTAATGGAGATCTTGAGGAGGAGAGATCTATATGAAACAGTCTGAAGGTTTTGTTGTAAAGGGACAAGAAAATAAGGTTTGTAAACTTATAAGTCCCTTTATGGTCTTAAACAGGCTCCTAAACAATGGCATGAGAATTTTGATCAAATTATTCTATCTTTTGGATTTCAAATAAATAATCATGATAAGTGTGTCTATTCTAAGATCATTGACAATGATTGTGTAATCCTTTGCTTATATGTCGATGATTTTAATTTTTGGAACATCTCTTAAATTATTTTAAGTGTTAAATCTTTCCTCTCTTCTAAGTTTGATATAAAAGAATTTGATGAAGCAGATGTAATCCTAGGGATGAAGCTTATTAAATCCCATGAAGGGATAGCTCTCTCTCTTTCTCATTCTATAGAAAAATTATTAAGAAGTTTTGTTATTTCAATCTTAAATTAATATCTACTCCTTTTGATCCTAGCTTTCACCTAAAAAAAATTTAGGTGACCCAATTAATCAATTAAAATATTCTTAAATCATAGGATCACTTTTGTATGTAGTAAATAGGATAAGACCTGATATTGCCTATGTGTAGGAAGACTTAATAGATATAATCAAAATCCTGATCAATCTCATTGGGTAGCCTTAGAAAGGGTGTTTCGATATTTAAAAGGAACACTTAATCTCTCTTTGATGTTCACTGAATACCCTGAGGTGGTTGAGGGTTACAGTGATGCTAATTAGGTCACTGATTCTCATGATTTAAAATCAACCATTGGATATCTCTTTCTTCTTGGCGGTGCTGCTATTGCTTGGGGATCAACTAGGCAAACTATTATTTTTAGAAGCACCATGGAGGCCGAGTTGATAGCTCTGGATACCACCTGTAATGAGGCAGAGTGGATAAAAAATATAATATCAGAGCTACCTTTGGTACCTAAGCCAGTTCTAGCTATATCAATCCATTGTGATAATAAGGCCGTAATTGAACTGACTAATAAAAAAAGTACCAATAAAAAGATGAATCGCCATATACGGCTTCATCATAAGTCTATAAGACAATATAAGAAAAATAATGTTATCTCCTTGGAATTTGTCAAATCTGAGAAAAATTTGGCAGATCAATTAACCAAGGGATTATCTAGGAGTGGAATCCTAGATTCATCAAGGGGATGGGGCTTAAGCCCATTATTTGGTTACCAGCAGTGGATACCCAACCTCTATGATTAGAGATCTCATGAAGAAGGTTCAATGTGGTAAAAAAAGCTGATTGAGTGATCATGTTAGAGCAAATTTTGAAAATTTTTTATCCCATCCCTATGATGAGTGCTCTTATAAAGTGACAAAATAAATTTGTGTAAGGTTGAGTAATACTCTTAATGGATCCGAGGTAGTTATCTATAGGGTATTAGTTACAAATACTTGGAGGATTCACTATATGAGAATTGTCATATTAGGCCGTGACTAAAGGTTTGGGCTAACCTTAAGAATTCTCATAAAAAATCACGTACTAAGCGCAAGGCCTTTAATATGTGCTGACCGCTTAAACCCAATTGATCCAATGTGTGTGTGATTAGTAGAAATCTGAGTCAAGGACCTAGTTCAAGGTTTAATCCACTATGGTTCCTTCAGATGTATACAATTAACACTAAGTGAGGTTCAAGTCCACAGAACACCTCACCTATTGCACAGTATAAGATGCCCTAAAATTAATATTATACTATTTATTTATTTTTATTTAAAAACTTTTATGAGGGATTATTGACTTTTTAACCATTTTAAAAAGTAAAAGTTTTAAAATAAAAAGAAAAAAGTAAAGGACCTATGCAAGCATGGGACGTTGGATGAACGCTTGCCAGCGAGCGTTCTGCGCTTTTTTTCCATGAACGCTCAAGCGTTTGCTTGAACGTTCCGCGTTTCTTCCATTCCAGGAGGAACGGTAACAAAGGCCAAACAGCCTATATATATATATATATATATATATATATATATATATGTATATAGGCAAAAGAAAAAGAGATTGAGGGATTCAATCCTAAAAAAAATTATCTCATTGTTTTTGAGATCTGCTGTTGCAAGAGCTTGGAGTTCTGTATCTCAATCAGCTACCGGTAAAAGGTTTATTTAATTATTTTTTTATATATATATTATTTTTTTTGGATATGTGAAGGTTTCATTGGGTTGCACCTTCACACGATTGTGCTTGTGGTAGAAGGATCGGATTGAGTCGGATCGTTGTACCTTAGGGACAGATCGCCTATAATATGCATGAGGGGGCAAAAATTTGTCTTTAGGATAGTGTCTAATACGCCTCAACCACGCAAGATTCTCTTTTATATTTAGCTTATATTTTATTTAAATTTTTAGATTAAATCTCTAGCATTTTTAGGAAGGATTTTTTTTCAAAAATAAAACAATTTTCTAACATTGAGGCCACGAGGAATTTGGCACAAATAAAAGATGGATCAGGGACTTTGTTTTGGCATTAGGACTTCTCTCTATCCCTGAGGCACAAATAAAAGATGCCATCATCGTTTCTATTGTGGGACGGCCTCTTTGTCCCTTATGTCATCTCTCTCCTATTCCTGGTTCCATCTTTGTCCCCTTGTTGCATGGCTGTCTTGATGGATCATGTTAGTTGCGTGTGCAGTTCTAACTCATCTGGTGCAAAGTTAGGCAACTAGTCATGTGATATAGGAGAAGCCCAAGTTAAGCGTTGTGCTTCCTAGAGATGATGGCACAGCAACAGACTGGCTGGTGTAGCGGCTTGGGTGAAAACCTGGGCCATGCTGGTTTTATTTATGAATCAGCAAAGCACCTCATATTTGGTCCACTATTTTTAATCGCTTCTGTTTCGCTATCAGCTATGGCCTAATAGGAAACCAATGAGAAGCCAGTTATCCATTTTGATTAAATGTTGCCATCCCTGGTGTGGCGTAGCAATTTTACCTGTTCTTTCCATCGTTGCTTCTTTCAGTATTTCCATATATATAATCGGTGTGATAGGGGCAAGTCATATTTTGCAGCCTCTTGCATTGCATTTTGGTGCGACTCAGGAACCTCTCTTTACAAATCTTCATATATTTGTGTCTACTTGTGTATCACAAGGATACGTAGGTAGACAGCTTTCTTAGTTCTTACGTTTCAAGTTAAACCAGTGTTTCACCATGTTGCTTTTTCTTTTTCCTCCAACCTAGGCTTTTGGTATTCTTGCTAGCTCAGGATTTGTGATGCCCTCCCAATAGTCCCACATCGAAAAATTGGGAGTTGGTTAAGTGGTTTATACATAGTAAAGCAAGAAGGACAAGGTACTAATTGGATCCCTTTTGGGCTGTGATGGCCCAAGTTGGTGTTGGCCTTGTTCGTCTTGCTTTCTTATAACAGAACGGGTCCGTGGCCCGGGTCGTTACAATATGGTATCTGAGCCATGCACCAGCCGAAAGTGCAGGATCTAAGTGCTACACAGGGCAAAGTGCTACATCCATGGGGGATGAGAGCCACCTTTTGATATGTTGTAGGGGCTATCTCTAGATCTCTGCCTGCCTGGTGGTTGCCCCTGGCGACGAGGACGTCGCCCCCTTTTGGGCTGTGGTGGCCCAAGTTGGTGTGGGCCTTGTCCGTCTTGCTTTCTTGTAACGGAACAGGTCCATGGCCCGGGTCGTTACATGATTAAATGATATTAATGATGTCATTGGTGAGATGATACAAATTTGAGGAAGCTTCCTTGAAAGATGACTTTTTTTTTTTGGACTGTCCAAGCTTGATTGCTAATGCTAATTGACAACTCTCGACAGTGATTGCAGAATTCTTTATTTCGGCAAGATCAGGCCTAAAGGTTTTAGGCCTATGTTGTCTCTTTGCTTCTCAAAAGGTTTCAGTTCATGCATCAGCTCCACGTATTAATTTGATTTCTTCAATGAATCATGTCATACAATTAAGCCAGTTCATAGTTTGCCTTTGCATAATCCCATCCTTAAAGTAGGTCTGTATTATTGTAAGGTATTCTGATTGCAAACCTAACTGGTGCTTTCTAGGTGGTCCATCCTTCCAATCTGCTTGTGAAAGAAAAATGAAGATGTCGCCTCTCAACAATTGACACTATCTCCAGGTGACCCCTTGGTCTTTTTTTATTCTTTTCTCTCTCTTATATTTCATTTTACTCTCAGCTTTGCTCTGAATTAGCCTTGGTGTACCATCCCTGTTATACGTGCTCTAATTTTCTTATCAGACAGTGACTAATGGGCAAATGGAAAGAAAGCCAATTTGCAATATTGTTTATTCCATCTACAAAAACATTGAATCATGCTTTGATTTGATTTGTTCAACTGTTCTTTTCGAGAAATTCCACTTGAGTTTCCTAAATCTTATATGGTAAAGAACTTTGCATGCACATCAAGTCATACGCCACTCAATACTTATCAGGGAATTTTTTTTTTTTTGTTTTTTTGTTAATGAATGCATAGATATATAAATGCATATGTAAGTTGTTACAGATGTATCAGACTACAAATAAGTCTTCTACGGCAGCTGGTGCTTGAAAAGTCAACATGGTTGATATCCTAATTTTAAAAATTATGTTGCATGTACCAAAAGTCGACATAGCTGATATTTCAGTTTGGATTAGCCTCAGAGGTAAGTAAGCCAATTATAATAATTTCTTTAAATTATTATTAAATTATTTTATTTTTGAAATATTAAAAATAATTTATGTATAATATTATTTGAAAAATAAAAAATAAAATTTATGGTACCTTTATATGCAAATGATTATTTGATGTTATTATTTTGAAACTGTTAAATATTTGGGACTGCGTAAATGTAAATGATTATTTAATATGATTATTAGGTGTCTTATGCGTCTCAGCCTTTGGATGAGGGTTCAGGACATCTATCAATTGACATTGATGCTCTTTACTTCGAGACTGCAGGTGGAGAGGAGAAGAGGCATATATATGGTCTTTGCTCATGGACCGTATATTTATATTCTGCTTCATTTTAGAGCAACATGATCACCTGATATTTACCACATGTTGCAGCTTAAGTTAAGGAGCTTGCAGAGAAGCAACAGTAGCTTGCAGAGAACCAAGCAGAGATGGATAAAAAGATTGCTGAGTTGAATGTGCAAATTAACAAAGCGTCTATATTAGATGGAGGAGCATATGAGGCGCTTCATGGAGCATATGGAGTTTACATGAGAGTTACATGGATCAGGATCTTCTACATCTTAAACTTAATAGTTTGATGTCTAATATATAAAACATTAGTATTGTTGATGTATGCAGATAGGTTTATCTTATTTTATGAAATGCATTTTTTATACTTAAATTTAAATTTTTATTATAAATTTTATCAGAATGCATTAAGTATATTGTAATTTAAAAATAATTTTAAATTTATAAGAATAAAAATTTGATAAAATTTTATTAGGTTAATGATGTATTAGTAATGGATTTCTGACAGAAATAATAGTGACGGATTAGTAACGAAATCATTAGTGATTGATTAGTGATGAAATAATGATAAGCTTATTCATCATTATTATGCTGTTTTTTTTTTTTTTTTTTTTTGGGTTGTGTTAGAGACTGAATCACATTTAAATAGCACTTTACAACTAAAAATGATAGTATACTATCATTCATTACCACTAGGGCAATAATGTAGCCTTCCATATATTTGGTGCAGCCATCAATTCGCTGTAATCTACTTACTAGACTAGAGATTTGATAACGAAGGAAAGTATACACAGTAAGTCCCCAACCATACGATGCCAGCCTGCTCAAACCATCAATGTATCTGTAGTCTGTTTTCGGAACATGAAGTGAGTGTTTGGGAAGAGGATAGTTGCAAAAATGAACAGTATCCATAGCATCGGATTATCCTCTACTTCTTGCTGATTTATCTTTCCGAAGTAGTTGATTCCTAACCCACTCAAGTTGCTTTCCCGTAGTCACCGGTTGACAGGGAAGCTTGGTCGTCCCAGTTGTCCTGCGCATGACCTCACGAAAGCGGACGAGGATGAAACGCATGCGCTGACGGAAGAGGATAATTAAACTGATAAAGACGGAAGGGAGAATGACCGATTCTCCTACGCATGCGCTGACGGAAGAGGATAAAGACGGAAGGGAGAATGACCGGGTCTCCTATGCTCCCAAGCTCACGGAAGGGAATTAGGAAGATGGAAGGGATTAGGGACGTGGAGCAAAGATGCCTTTCGAGGGCTGAGTGGACATTTTCACGTAAAGACAGGCGATCACGTTAGCGAGTCAAATCCGAAACATCTGAGGTAATAAGACAGAACAAAGAATCCCAGTATAAATGTATGGGCTCCAGACTCAAACTACTATATAGTTGAGTCAAGGTCGTGTCACCTGCAGGCCAGGCAATCGATACTTTGAGAAGCGCGATGGCAGCATCCCTCTGCTCACCAAGAGAGATGGTGGGAATCCTCGTTCGGATAGCTTTGTTTGGGGAAGCCGTTCGGGTCATTAATGGCCAAGGAGGTATGAACCTTATGGAATCTTTTCTTTCTTAACTCATCTCTCAAGCGAAATGATGGATCTCCACAATCTTTTCATAAATTGAAAGTATATATTTGGATCAGCCATTGCTCTAACTGGCTAATTAATTGTGGCCAACAATCGCTTAAAATGTTCCAATCATCCCATAAAGATGCCACAAAAATCAATTCTAACAGGACCTGAGTTTTCGGGGCAATCAACCGAAGGTTCATGGTACGATACTCGTATGGTTGGTTACACGTTAAAGCCTTGTAGCCTAGTGTCAGAAGTTGGTCTAGAGTTACAAGGAGTGGCTAAGGGTAGCTTCCCCGTCCTTGTGGTCCTTGTGGGCGTAATTTCTCATGGAAACATGGAAAGGGCCAAGAAGACGAGGCCGAGAGAGATCCTTGTTAACAGAGGGGTTTAACAATGATTATAAAAATTTACGAGAAAATTAAAATTATTTTAGTATTTATTTATTTTAAGAATAAGTTTAGGTATCACCCGGTACTAATCATTTAGAGGGATGACGTAAAACCTATGTAGGTCTATGAGAAAAAAGATATTATTTGTAGTGGCATGCATCATCTGGTACTGCTGTCAAAAAGGTAATAAAAAGCAAACGTATCTGTACGTCAAAGAGAGGTTTTTTTTTTTATTTTAAAAATTATTCATTTACGGAAACTTTCACTGCATGGGTCAAAGTTCATTTGTCATCTTCTTTCCGTCTCAAAATATCTAACAAAATTTTGCTCATCAAATAAAAATTCTATGCGTTTTTAGAGAAAAATGGTTTTTTTTTCTGAGATTAATATAGAAATGAATACAAAAGAAAGAAAAAGAACAAGAAGTAGAAGCAAAATGGTCTAGGAGCATATTTATAAGTAATTTGAAAAGATGCAAAAGAGGATAATTTTTTCAATATGTAGAGATATCAAAAACATGTCAAAAGATCTCTCGTCATCAGCCTATTTTCATTAAAAATAAAACGATTACAACCAAGTTCTACGCTGTATAACTGGTTTCGAGACAAACTCGCCAGTCAAAAGCTGCTTAGATATAAAAGGTCATTCAAATTCTAACAAGCTGATATAAATTCTTGTAGCCTTCTGCTTCTTTGTAAATCAAACATGCATAATGAAGTACCCTAGTAGGACAAGCTCAATTACATTTCATCTCATCTTAGGGTATATTTCATACATGAGAGTAGGAGAAGATAAGTTTTTTTAATTTTTTTTATATTTATTTTCTTTAAGAATAGTATAAAATTTCATTCCACAAGATAGCTAATTCCAATGGAAGGATATAACTTATGTTTTTGTTTTTATTTTACTATTACTTTATTTTTTTTATCACTATGAATTTATCCTCAGCAATAACTATTATTTTCGTAAGAATATAAATGGCTCTATCTGATTTATTAATCTATCTCTCATCAAATATGAATTAGAATAATTTTTATCATATTTTATTTTTTATTCTGTTCGAATTTTTTTTTTTGTCTTGTCCTGCTCGGTGTGGTAAGGCCTAAAGACTAGCAAAAAGAAGAAATATCGGTACCTAGATAGGTTGGCTGCGTCAATGCAGAAAATAAAATAATTTGGAAGTATTCGGCCAGATAACTCAGGCAATGTTTATATAATAGGAAATCATTTGATAATTGATAAAGCCACGGCTTGAGATCGCTCTTCTGACTTGGTTTCTTGATGGGTGACCATCAATACTTATGCAGGCTTTGTAAGCATTGACTGCGGCATGGCTGGAAACAGTAGCTATACAGATCAAATTACTGGCCTAGTGTACCAACCTGATGCCGGATTTATAGACACCGGGATAATCTACAATATATCCAAGAGTTATTTCAGCAACGTGACCATACCACAGACTGCAACTCTCAGAAGCTTTCCGGATGGAGAAAGGAATTGTTACACCATAAATCAGTGAACCAGGGTGACAAGTATAGAATAAGAGCTATGTTCCTGTACGGTAACTATGATGGTCAAAACAGCGCAAGTGAAGGGAGCCCACTGCAGTTCGACATTCATCTAGGCGTCAATCTCTGGAAAAAACTGAACATTACGCGTTCAGATAAGCTACGTGGGGCCGAGATCATAACTGTCGCCACGGCCGATTATTTCTCGGTTTGTCTGGTGAACACCGGCTCCGGAACTCCCTTCATATCTTCGCTTGAGTTGAGGCCCATTCACAGTGCGGATGTTTACCAGGACGTCAACCAATCCGTTTCCCTGGTACTCTTCAATAGATCCGACGTCGGGGAAGTCCTGGCAAATTAATCAGGTGAATTAACTATGGTACATCCTATAAGAACTGGTATCATAGCCGGATCAGAACAAAAAGATCACACCATATATTTACTAGTTCATGCACATTTATGCATTCAACCGCATTTATAATTATAACTAGGGACATATTTAAGCGCTCAAGCACATATATAATTTATCACACCATTTATTCATGAGTTCATGCACATGTAAGCTTGTGTGATTGATAATAAAAAAATAAACATGTTGTTACAATTTTATATAATTAAATTTAAATGTTAAAATTATTAATTTTAAATTAAAAAATAAGAATAATATAAATAAAATATGCATAATAGATAGATAAAATAAAACACTTTTAAATTTCAAAAAAGTTCAATTTATTTGGAACCGTAGGCTAAAAAAAATGAAATCTTTTCTTAAAAAATAAGTTCAATTAGATTTTTTTTTAAAAAAAAGCTCTAAATGATTTTTTTTTTTAATGATAGAAGCTTAAACGTTACATGAATAAATATTATGATCCTAATACATAATTATTGGTCAAATAATTATATAGATCTAATTTGGGTGTGACAAAAAAAAGCTCTAATAATTATGTAGATCTAATTTGGGTGTGCCAAAAGAAATCATTTATTACTTGTAATATTAAATTACTAATAAATCAGGCAATCAAGTAGCTAGACTGATTCAGTTCTCACTCCTATTTGACATAAAAGTGTGATATAAGAGGCAGAATAGAGAGGACAAAAAAAAAAAAAATAGAAGAGATGAGAAGGCTAAATTATTAAGACTACTTGTAAGAGAAGTTATGGCTATTCTTGAATAATCTAAATGTCTAATTCTTAAATTCGATGTTGAGATTGGATCACTTGCAAGTACATATTTATAATATTCTAACTGAAATTGCATTTGACAAGCACTAGAAACCTCCAAGAACTCCCATTTAGTTTTGAAATTTCTAAAAATTTTTCTTCCATTTCAATAATTTCACATGGGCCTTGCAGTTTGAAATTTAATTTTAGTTCAATATGACCAAAAGTAATGGCTTGTGGCTTGAAAATACTTTGATTAGAAATTAGTTATCGAAAACTACTTTCATTTGACCAAAAGTCACATATATGTTTTGGTTTAATACTTCTTACTTTATTTCAAAGGGGTAGAAATTTGATTATAATAGTTACCCCCAACATCCCTTGAATTTAATAAAATTTAAGGGATGTTTGCTCCATACCATTTCAGCCCATTACATTATTCTACAAAAAGGGGATAGATGAATTATATCTTAACATTTTGATAACCATATTTGATATCAGTTGATTATTTATTAGTCTCTTCTGCTTTTTGCTATATATCCCTTAAGGCCACTGCTTTAGTAACTTTTGAAATTTACTATTTACACAATTGTTTTTGGTACTATTTTCAAATGCTTTTTTTAGGGATTCCAAGCATTTATCGATTCTTATCATTATGACAAATGAAAATTGTTGCTTTTTAAGCAAAGTCCACCCTTTTCCTTTCTTCTTCTACCTACTCTTTGTTCCCCTATTGCTTCCTTCCAAACCCCCTTTTTGTTTCCTTACTCAATCTTCATTATTTTCAATCCTCTTCATTTTTCTATGAGAAATGGCGGTGATTAAGAGTTCTACAACCTTTAGACCTAAGAGAACCTCTCATGTTGAATTCGGCACTATGAACCTTGACTTGCATCCATATGATGATGTAATTGCTAGGGTAAAAATATGCTTAGTGTGTCTTCTCAAGAGGTAAATTTGAAATTACTAACCCTCCATGAGCCTTCTCCTATCTTAGTTCCGTGTTTTGTTTCTAGGCCAGACTTCAAAGTTTTCAAATAGATTCCTCTTCCATGATACAATCGGCTACATATACAACCAATCGATGTTGTACATAAATTTTCTTTCAATAGAGTACATTTGTAAGTTTTTTAATAAGACCAAAATTATTGCCATTTTACTTCCATTAATATTAATCATTACAATTATCAAAGTCCATAAAAGTCGGCTGTTTAAATTTGAACAAACCTCAATAATAGGAGAGGCCTTAGTCTTCTCTACAAGAGCCATTACATTTATTTCTACAAGAACCATTATATACTTCTCATAGTCTCCTAATTTGTAATGCGAATTGGATTGTAGCTATCATTGTAAAATTGAGCTTTCACAATCCCTGCATTGATGGAAAATGGTTGATTGTCAACCATAATGAGTTCAACTTCTCTACTACTTTCCAAAGATAAGTAACTAATGGAAAGAAGAGAGGATGGCGCATTAGAGGGTATCCAATCTTGGTGACACATTATATGCTGATATAGTGTTGATGACGAAGAAAGACATTGTAGTTGTAATGCTTCCTATAGTCAGATCTACAGGGAGAATCCTTTGAGCTTGAACTATCCCTTTATCAAATCCAATGATCATGATTTCTAAGGGGATCAATTCTTGCTTGATTTTTGCTATTTTCTTCATCACTCTAGCCGATAATATATATATATATGGTGGTTCCATTGTCCACTAAGAGTTGTCCTAATTGACTTCCCATTCATTCAGCATTGGATATATAATGGTTGAAGATGTTACTTGATTTCTGAAAGAGGTTTAGAGAAAATGATCCTTTTTGACCCTATTAAAGTTGCCCCTAATTCAGACTCTTGTATCTTGGTGCCCGAGTCAAGTATGATCCTTGCAAGATCCTCTTCACATTTAGTTTCCTTTTCTTTTGATCTATGTTTGACACTTGCTTCCTTGATTTCAAATATGAGTGATGGGACAATCATCCTCTTTTATATCATCCTCAAAGGCATCTTCCTACTCTTTTTTTGAAGTAAATACAAGAGAAAATATATAATTTATGGATATATTGCAAGGTATGTCCTAATAGTTTGGCTAGTTCACACTTCCTTCACTGTCTTCCTTATCCCTTTAAGCAAATTTATCCCTAGGCCTGCTTTGCTCAAGGTTCTCTAAGTGATATATCTGCATATTTTTCTTCTATGAGGAAAATGCAATGATACGGATTTGGATTTATCGATGTCATTTGTTCCTACATCGTAATTTTTGGCATAAATTTATGGTAATGTTTTCAGCCTGTTCCATTTGCTTCTATCTAGCTTGCTAGTTAAACCATTGCCATCTTCTTTTTTGTGTCCTTGACATACTCCAATCACACAACAATTTAGAATTCTCTATGGGTTGGTACACTCTTTAGTATCATTGATCCACCAGTATTTTTGGATTTGGAATGTCTTTAGCTCCAAACTTAAAGTCTTGCCTCAAACTTAGACATTTGACTAGATTCTGGTTTGAAATGAGCTTGATCAAAAATGAGATCCATTTGATCTCCTCTAATTTGGACATGCTCTCCATTTTTGGCCATAATTTTGTTTGGCCAAAAAACTAGGTGGGCAATCTAGTCCATGACTGTCATGCATGTCATAGCCTTATTTTATTAGTAGATTGGGTGCCTTATCTTTCTTGAACTTTCTTAGCCTGAAAGCTTAGAGAGTGGACTGTAGCATTGATTAGTCAAGAAACCCATCGATATAGTTGAAGATGACTGTATTGATGGATTAAAGTTGTACCGATGCAATCAAACACATACAGCGGAAGGAATGCAATTTAGAATTTTAAAAACAAGCAAATAATAAATCTTATTTAAAATTTATTTTCTCATTATTTGCATGATTTTGGATCAGATCTAATGTTTTGATAAATTTAATATTTAAATCTTACCTAATTATGTTGAACTTTTCAACTGGATCAAAAATCCTGATGAATCTTTGGGTCCCATACTGGAGCCGTTCATGCGTCCGACCTCTACGGGTATCTACGTGGGGCTGATATTTCTCCGAAATGGGCGGATCATCGAGTGCTAGTTTCTTGCAGATCCCCTCTGGTATAGACGGTGCAGCAAACTCTTTGCTTAATGGCCAAGAAAACTCATAGCCCTCTTTCTCTCAGAAACCATTCTCACGCTTTGTTTTCTCTCATCCCATACTGATTCCAAGGTTGCATCTCCTTTTCATTTATAGATGGAAGAAGGGGATAGAAGGGGCAGCTAGATGAAGGGTGGGAACGCTCAGGATGCATACCCGTATGAAACAAATTTGGAGAACAAATCTTTAAATTATCGTGTTTTAGAAGAGAGAGGCTACGGAAGTTTATCCGCATGCCTAATCTAGATGGGGTGCATGTCCCTAAATTCTCTCTCTCCTAGCACATGGGTTCGAACCCCATGTCAATATATTTTATATTAAATGCTTATTTTACTGGTTCAGAACAAAAAATATTTTCACTAATGAAACCAAACCAAAACAATACTCTAATGGTTAAGGGAGAAGACCTATATAGGTCATGGGTTCGAACTCCATAATTAGCATTTATTTTTATTGATTTAGGCCAAAAAATATTTTTATTCAAAAAAAAATATTTAAAAATATATCAGAGAGAAGAGAGTCCCAGTGTACCAAAATTTATCATGTTGCTAACAATTAGCAATTCGTCTTCAAGAAATTTGATCCAAAACATTAATCAAATTAATGTAAGGATAAATGTGAGGAGTTCAGCCCTTATTGCGTGTGACCCCATAGGTTACAACTAATCTAGTTATAAGAATAATCCTTAATCAGCATTACGGTTACACCAAAATTCCTTTCGGTGGGTCAAAATAATTTTAACTCTACTCAAACTTGGAATCAACGATTCTAATCGATTCTAGTAAGCTTCTTACTATCCACCAGTGATGTCTAGCAATATATAGTGTCAAGTTAGTAGGTTAGAAGAAGAAATCCTAAATATAGTTGCCATGTAGTATAATTCTTCTATTAAGAGTCCCGAGGGTGCTAGGTCAAGAATAACTCATCAAACCCTCAGCACTGGTCATATACAATATTTATTTGATTTGAGATCAACTTGTGATTATTTATGGAAACTCTTTTCATTACCACTTGTCGTGGCCACAGATTTATGAACACAGTCTCCTAAATAGCATAGGACTTCTCATTTTCTACTAGGGCTAATAGATCCCTAACGAATATTTTCTACTCCTACATTAAGATCACTACACCAACGTACATAACAAGGCCCTTAATGCTTAAGAGGTTTAAGGTAATATATAGTCAAACTACAATAATCCTAATGTGAGTAGTCAAAGTACCATAGGTAGAGGATCACTTATGCTACTACATCTTTGAGAAGTCATCGACAAGTGAGTAGACATCATACTAATTTTTCGTATGGTCATGCTCGGTATCGTTGTCTTACATCTACCAGCATTCCTTTTCTGGTAACTCATACCACATACAAGAGACTCATATCTAGGAGATCCATGCTCCAGTCTGATTGGATCGATCACCATTTCCGTGATTGATTAATTGATTGGGAGCATTTTAGAAGTTAATTTATTATGATACAATTTTTAACTCTTGAAAATACATATCATTGACCATCAATCCCATGGACGATATATGACACATCAACATATATGAAAAAAATTGCTCAATAAAATTTGTTTATTAATAACAATGATTATGTACAAAATAAGTCCTGGATAAAATATAATGTGTAAGCCAACAATTGGCTTTTCAGGACACTCATCTAACAATAGTACCTAATAGTCAAACTTCTCACTGTTCTTCCCAAGTAGGCCCATTTTTGGGTCTTCAGCTTCATACCTCTTGTTAAGGATCTATGGGTGGTCTTCTCTTCTTTCAACCCAACTTATTGGTTGAAGCTGAGTAGTTAGGTAGGTTGCTGCTTTTGGTTCACAATATTAATGACTAAAGCTTCCATACATGACCTTCCCATTGACATTTTTAGGAGTTCTTGAAAGGGCAGTGACATAAGTCTTTGGGCCATAGATCTTTTTGTAGTTGGAGCATAGGATTCTGTCCGTATATTAAGCTAGACACTTGTCAACAAGTTTTATTACCATTTCTTTTGAAAGCTTCATCTTTTGTTTGGCCAATGATTTGACATTTTCTTCTACATCTTCCACCACAACTCGAAACCTTTTATAGTCCAACTTCCATAGGTCTCATGTTGATCTAGAGAATCATTGGAAATTGGTTCTAATCCACCATCATCAGCTCTTTAGCCTTCTTGGAGAATTTAATCTTCCCCATGACAATAGCTTTCAATATGGAATTCTAAAAATAAGACATTTGTTAGTATGGTGAGACCAATCATTACATCATTTACAATACCTTTTTTTTCTTTAGTTTCTTCATTAGGTAGCAATACATGCCCTTCAGCCTTTAATATATCAAATGAGTAGTGTTTCATTATGGGCCTTTGATTAATTTATGGTATCAGTTTTTGATTTATTCTAATAGGGTTAGGTTTTGATAATGCTTGACAGGAATAGGGACTACTGTTGGCTAGTTTAGACAAACCTATTTCAGCTTCTTTTAGGGATTCTAAGTATGGAGTCTTAACCTTTCTATAGTGAATATTTGGGCTAGCATAATAAGTTTCCTTCGAGGTATTCTTCATTCAATCGTCTTCTTGTAGTAGAAATTCATATTTTGAAATGTAGGTAGATAATTGGAATAAATTCATAAATTCTTGGTCTACAAAATGTTTACTTTAATCACTCCTACCCATGTTCACAAATCCCTTTTGGGAAATTGAACATGGATTCGAATTTTGGCATTCCTAAACTTAATAATATAACCTCAATTTTCTTTCAAGGCTGTTGTTTATTTTGGTCAAGTCAGTCATAAATTTTCTAGTTCTATTTAGTAAAACTAGGTATAGAACATGTTTTCAAGTTAGCTTCAATCTTGCACTAAATTTGAAGGAAGATTGATGTATGAGTTAAATACCTCCCTTGTTAAGATGTTACTGGACAATATCATATTGATGGGATAATTGATATCTCCATATTAGAACATAAATTAGCCAATATGTTCTAGGTTAGACTATTTATTATCTCCTAAGAAAGTACTAAATTCAAGACCTCGTATCCCCTTGGAAGAGGATAATATTGGTTTATCCAATCCAAATATGGCTTCTTATATGTCAGTCTTATCATTGATTTCATTCTATGACTAAATTGTTTTGAATTAGATTCAACAATCGATCCTTTAAATTGGGATCCAAGGGTTGATTCCCTATATAATTTTACCAATAATTCGAGTATGGTTGGGGCATTAGTGATAGTCTGAAGCTTTTGTTGACCTGATTTCCTCTTTGGTCTCTAAAATTATCTGACCAAGCGCATCCTAGTTTGGACCCGGCTAGTCATTTATTTCATGGGATAGATGAAGCTAGGTCATAAGTGGGATTCATCCTATAATCGGGACCTTGAGATATTCAATTATCTTGATACCTCTAGTCTAGCCCCTGGAAGATCTAGGTCAAAGGCATCGTATTTGATCATGTAACCCTCGAAGCTAAAGCAAAGGGTAGAGATTGATTCTCTATCTCCATGGATTCTGGCCTTAGTAAATTACTACCTTGCCTCAAAGAGTGATGTGATGTTCTCGGATCTAGAAGAAACATTTCTCAACTTCTAGACATCACATATTTTAAAGAATTAACTGTTCACTCCATTACCCTCGTAGAGTCGATAATCTTTAAACATGCCTAATTCATGTTTCCTTTAGGTCTAAACATATTTGATGTTTGGATTTGGTAAAGTCCAAACTTACCTCACAAAGGAAAGTAGCATGACTATTGAGGCAAGGGTCAATCCTTTGGTAAATGGCCTCCACCATGAGAAAAGTGTCCACCATTGGCATGGCAATGCCTTCTTGGTCCAGGGTTGGCTACTGCATTGGAATAGTTGTATCAAAGTGAGGGAAAAAGAAACTCTTTTCCTTGAATCATCTGAAGATGGAAAGGTCCATCTTTAAGGATGCCTTCCTCCTTTCTACTGTGGGATTCTTTTTAAACTAACTAGCTTTCTTTCCTTTAGGTGCCATATTCATCCTTCAATCCTATCAGACATGCTAAAAATTTTACTGTTGTTCAAATAATTATACAGATTTAATTTGAGCATACCAAAAAAAATCTTTTATTGTTTACAACACTAAGATTACATATGAATCAGGCAATCGACAATTGGACTAACTCAGCTCTCACTTTTGCTTGACATATGAATGAGATACAAGAGGTAGAAAAGAGAGGACAAAGAAAATAGGAGATATAAAAGATGAGAAAACTAAATTACAAAGACTACTCCTAAAATAAGTTATAAATACTTATAAGATAATTTAGACGTCTAATTCTTGATTTCAATATTAATGAGATTAGATTCTTTGTAAGTGTCATAGATCTTTGTATTTATGATACTCTAACTGCAATTCATCTGACAACCATTAGAAACCTTTGATAACTCCCATTTAATTTTGAAAACCACTGAAAACTTAAATAAAAATATAACTATTTATAATAAAAAATAAAAGTTGGAAATTTTTCAAAATTATTAATATAAAATGCTGATTTAACCAATCCTCATACCAAACTCACCCTTGAGGGCTAAATCCATTCAAAATTAAAATACATACTCTATTTTCCAAGTGACAGAGGATGACATCACCTGAGCAACTACTCTCAATGTTATAATTTTATATTTATTTTACATTTATTATTTATTTAATTATCAGCAACAAAAAAATCAATAAAAGGGGTGATTGGATAAAAATAATTCAAACTAAGAAGTACATATATAAATGATGATTTTCACCGAGTAAACTATATTTGTAAAAGTAATTTACAAATTTTGTGTGCAATTTTTTGTATATAGCATATTATATAAGATGATTATACTTTTTAAAAATATTTACAAACAACCAAAAACAAGTCTTAATAATTCAAACAAAAAGCCTTTTCCTAGGATCTTTAAGTTGCATAACATTTTATTTTGGGCTATAACTAATTTTATTCCCAATATACTCTTCCTGATAAGTTCAAAAAATTTATGCAACTATATCAAGATATAAAATATACTTGCAAATTTTTAAATAAAAACTAAGTTTAATTATGGATCAATAATCAAATTTTATGTAATCTACTGATGAATCGAACAAGAAAGAAGCTGTGTTTTTTATAG
This sequence comes from Calamus simplicifolius, assembly GCA_900491605.1. Taxonomy (NCBI): domain Eukaryota; kingdom Viridiplantae; phylum Streptophyta; class Magnoliopsida; order Arecales; family Arecaceae; genus Calamus; species Calamus simplicifolius. The sequence goes on from UESW01004269.1 coordinate 82,495, forward strand.
CAAGAAATTATTAATTTCCTCTCATATGAAGCATTTCTAATTTATCACCATCATGAATGAGACTAGGTTTAGGAGGAAAATTTCTCTCTCAATTAAATTTTGGGATGAAAATGAGGTAAAATTATCTAAGAAATTAGCAACCTGATTTTCTTTCCAAAAAGTGTGAGGGCATAAGCATTGAAGGATCTTTTTGATAAATATTTTCGTACGCTCAAGATGGAATGGTTGCAGATAATTTTTTTTTACCCCTTTAGTACAAAAAATTTCTCCTCCTCGTTCAAATAAAGAGGCTTGATTTAAGATGCCAATATTTTATTATGTTCTTTTATAAATATAAAACAAAATTTAGGTCATGAATCTATTTTTTTAAAAGTTAAAGGAGGCAACGTGGGAGCCTCCTTTCAGATGATTTAATGTTCTTATTGTGCAGGAGCTATGGGTCACGTCTAAAGCAAAGAGACCAAAGCTTAGAAAATAAATTTAAAATTTATAAATTTAATAAAATATTTATTTTTGACCGTTGAATACATAAATTATCTTTAAACAACATGAATTTTAATAATGAATAATTTAAAAATAACTATCAATCCAAAAGTTAATATCATCTACATGACCATCTATTATCAAATTTTTTTATTAAGTTATTTGTTAGATTCAACATGACCTCTACTTTTTCAGCACACATGCACACACACATGCCCACATGAACGCACACATATATAAAAAGATTTAATTAGCTATGCTAGAGTAGGCTTGCATTTGGTTATGATTAAGTCTAGATTACATAATAAAGTCTTTTATTATTGATCTAAGCCATTAAAGTAATTTATTTTAAATATATATTTAAATACTAAAAATTATATAATATGAAAATTTCAATCCATGCGTTATATTATAAAAAAAAACGAAAAGCTTAACTAATATAAAATGACTTTATTTTTCATGACCTGATGCAGTATAGTCTAGAAATATTTACATCATATGAGTTTCTGTTTAAATAATTAGAAACAACGGTTCGCATCCAATGAATCAAATCATACATGACTTTACCTTCCCATGTAATTTAATTAAATCTGATCATAGCTCTATTCAATGTATCCAAATCATTCTGTCTTTATATATGGTATGGATTGCAATCAAAGATTCATGTGATTATATGCAAATGTGAATATTCTTAAAAGTTTAGTGATAACCATGCATTAGCATAATATTACTTCTTATTCTTATTCTTTAACCGATAGGTATCCTGATGACACCTACGATCGCATTTGGTGGCCTTCGAATCCTGAGAACTGGCTTCGTATATATACTTCCGAAACCATCCAGATTGATCCTGGGGATGGCTTTCAGGTGCCATCCATTGTTATGAGCACTGCAGTCATGCCATCGAATACTACCAGTTTGGACTTTTCCTGGAATTCGGAGAGTGGATTTGTTCGTCCTGTGTACCATATCTACATTCACTTCGCCGAGTTTGATCTTCTCCCCTCGAACAACAGAAGATTAATGGACGTGTTCGTAAACGGGCAAGTTTTTAGGAGGAATTTCCAGCCTTCTTACCTACTAACAACTCACATAATCTTCGCAAATGAGCTTCCGAGTGCGACTACGTATAATTTTAGCATAACAAAGGCGGCCGGTTCCAACCTTCCTCCAATTTTCAATGCTTTTGAGATTTATAGTACTCTTTTCCTGCCGAATTTAGCATCTGACAAGGGAGATGGTATATTGCTATCTTGTTTAACTAGGGATAATATTTCTCTTTTTTCCAAAAAAAAAAAAAAAAAACACCACTAAGGCTAATAACTTCAAGTAACATAACTTCTGTAGAACTATGGTAATCTTGAATGGAGAACTCTACACTAAGGCTTAATTGTTGAGACTTTACATGAAACGCCATCATGATATATCGCACATGCATGACCGCGCGTACTGTCATGTTTTAAGATACGTGATTTGGTGCAACCATATGCACACATAAGATTACACTCGATCACATATCTCTAAGATGGGATGAGGGGTCATTCATGTGCGGA
>UESW01004269.1:97317-120638 GCA_900491605.1 Calamus simplicifolius
CGGCCGGGCCGCCTTGTTAACGAAAAAAAGGGGGGGGGCTGGGGGTTCCCCCCCCCCCCCTTGTTACATTTTTTTTTTTTTTGTGACATGGCCCTGGCCACCGTGGCTAGGCCACGCCGGCCACGGCACGGCCGATGCCGGAGAAGATGGCCACGGCAGCAGCCGTGGCCCGCCTTGTCCGGCCGCGGCCAGGCCGTGTCACAAAAAAAAAGTGGGGGGGGCTGGGGGGTTCCCCCCCTTTACAATTTTTTTTTTTTTGTGACAGTGGCCTGGCCACCATGGCCAGCCGGAGAAGACGGCCACGGCAACGGCCGTGGCCGCCTTGTCCAGCCGCGGCCACGGCCGTGGTCCGCCTTGTCCGGCCGCGGCCACAGCCATGCCGGACAAGAAAAAAAGGGAGGGGGCGAGGGGTTTCTCCCCCCCCCCCCCCCCCCTATTACGAAATTTTTTTTTGTGACAGGGCCTGGCCACCGTGCCAGGCCACTGCAGCCATGGCAGCGGCCGTTGCCGGAGAAGACGGCCACGGCAACGGCCGTGGCCGCCTTGTCCGGCCACGGCCACGACCGTGGCCGGACAAGAAAAAAATGGGGGGGGGGGGGGGGTTCCCCCCCTGTTACGAATGTTTTTTTTTATGACAGTGGCCTGGCCACCGTGGCTAGGCCACTGCCGGCCTCGGCAGCGGCCCGTGCCGGAAAAAAAAGGAGGGGGGGGCGGGGGGTTCCCCCCCTGTTACCAAATGTTTTTTTTTTTAATTTTACAGTGGCCTGGCCACCGTGGCCAGGCCACCAGCCACAGCAGCGGTCGTGGCCGGAGAAGACCGCCACGATCTTGGCCGGGCCAGAGGGAAATTTAAAAAAAAAATTTTAGAGAGTGTGGGGGCTTTCCTTGGTCGAGAGAAGACGTCGGAGTCGGAGGAGAATGCGGGGAGCCGGAGCACCAGAGGGGAGGAGCCGGAGCAGCAAGGTGGGAGCCGGAAATTTTTAGAGCACGGTGGTGGCTAGGTCAAGACGGGGAAGAAGAAGAAGAGAAGGCCCGCTTTTATATAAGTAATTGCGATGCAATAATTTGCGTCGCTATCTGGTCGCAATATTTTTTTTAAATTTATTATGTATTAGCGATGCATTAATGCATCGCTAATCCATCGTTAATCTGGTTTTATTATAATTTTATGAAAAATTAGCGACTCAAATAATTGCATCGCTAAGCGTCGCTAAACTTGGCGCCAATGTCCGACGGAAAATTTATTTTTATTTTCTAGGAATTGCGTCGCTAAGGCATCGCAATATTTTTTTAATATTTTTAATTAATTAAATAATAACTTATTACAATAATTGCGACGCAAGCTGTGCGTTGCAATAATTTTTAAATATTTATAAATGATAATATTTATAATTATGATAAAATTGCGACGCAAAATTGCATCGCAATAATTTTTTAATATTTTTAATTAGATATATTTCTTTAAAAATATTGCGATGCAAAATATAATCGCAATATTATATTTCTTTATTATAATACTATAAAAATCATATTTACTTAAAATAATTACGACGCATATTTCATCGCATTTTGTTTATTTTTTTCTTCTAAAATACGTCGCTACGGCATCGCAATAATTTTTTAATATTTATAAATGATAATATTATAATTAATGTTAATAATTGTGACGAAAATTGCGTCACAATATATTTTAATAAACTTTTTAATTACATATATTATTAAAAAAACATTGCGACGCAACTAATGCGTCGCAATATTATTTTCTTTTATTTATTAATACGAAAAAATTTATATTTTAAAAATAATTGCGATGCATACATTGCGTTGCAATATTTGTTTAATTTTTCCTAAATGCGTCACTACGGCGTCGCAAAATTTTAAATATTTAATGATAATATTTATATTTATGATAATAATTGCGACGCCTTATCATCGCAATAATTTTTTTAATATTTTTACTTAGATATTTATTTAAAAAACATTGCGACGAAAATTGCGTCACAATATTATTTTTTTTTTATTATACTGATAAAAATTATTTTATAAAAATAATTGCACGCATACAATGCCTCGTATTTTGTTTAATTTTTCTGCTAAAATGCATCGCTCACGGCGTCGCAATAATTTTTTAATATTTTTTAACTTTTCATAAATTTTTTTTGAGTAATTATAAGTGATCCGACGTTGCGATTGATCCAAGCATGATCGATCCCAGTCGGCGATGATCCGACAGTTGCGATCGATCGAAGCCCTAATCTCGATCGGCCATGACCGATCTCGAACCATGGCAATCGTCCGATCGGCAATGATCCGCGGTTGCGATCGATCCAAGCCACTAATCCCGATCGGCCACGACCGATCCCGGACCATGGCGATCGGTTCGATCGGCGATGATCCGACGGTTGCGATCTATCCAAGCCCTCATCCCGATCGGCCATGATCGATTCCAGACCGATGCGATCGGTTCGAGATCGTTGACGATCCGATGGTTGCGATCGATCCAAGCCCTGATCCCGATCGGCCACGACCGATCTCGAACCGTGGCGATCGGTTCGATCGGCGACGATCTGAGGGTTGCGATCGATCCAAGCCCTTTTCCGATCGGTCACGATCAATTTTGAACCGATCGCTATTTAACATAATTGATTTTTTCAAATACATTACGACGCAAAGGTTGCGTCGTAATTTTTTAATATGAAATTATATTATATAAAAATTAATTTTAATTATATAATTACGATGCAACAAGTACGTCGCTATATTAAAACATAATTTTCTTAATTAATTTTTTGGTTTATTGCGTCGCTAATGCGTCGCTATTTAACATAATTAATTTTTAAAAACAATGCAACGCACTGTGTTACGTCGCAATTATTTTTTCTCAAATTTATACTTATAAAATTTAATTTTATTTAAAATAATTGTGACGCATTTATTGCATCGCTAATTAAAAATAATTTTTCTAATTTTCTGATTTATTGCGTCGCTAAATGCGTCGCTATTTAAAATATTTAATTTTTTTAAAACATTGCGAGTTGCGTCGTAATATTTTTTTCTAATATTTTTACTTTAAAAATTTAATTTCATTTAAATATTTGCACCGCAATTGGTGCGTCGCTAAATTAAAAATAGTTTTTCTAATTTTCTGGTTTATTGCGTCGCTAATGCGTCGCTATTAAATATTTAATTCTTTTAAAAATATTACGACGCACTGTTGCATCGCAATATTTTTTTTCGATATTATATTTAATAAAAAATTAATTTAAAAATATTGCGATGCATTATTTGCATCGCATATTAAAAAATTAATTTTTTTTCGGTTTCTGGTTAATTGAGTCGCTAATGCGTCGCTAATTGCGTCGCAATATTTTTATTGTCACAGAGGCATCGCAAAATGATCGCAATTTACGATGCATAATTGTATCACTAAATTTGCGTCACTATTTTAGTATTTTTTTATAGTATGATTCATGTACCCTAGCATGCTTTGGCCTTTTCCATGATATGAAGTCTTGCATCTTATGTGTCGCACCTTTTTCGGTGTGGGTTCCTTGAGTTCAATCAGTGTATTTGGGGGCCTTCAGTGAAGTTACGCTGGCATGTGGGGCCTCCCTTCTTCTTTTGCCTTTTATATACTTTCTTCAAATCAGTCAATATGGCCTTCCTATTTTTGGAGGGCTTACGTTCATGCGCCTCTTGCTTCACCTTCCTACATTGGGAAGACAATAGTATCCTAGTGGTCCTCTCTTTCTCCCTACCTGCATAATAACCGATAAATGTTAGTTATAAATGGATAAATAATTATGTTAAGTATTCAATGCTAGTTTAAGGTCTTAATTAGAAAGATCATTATCAATTACACTATCAATATCTTACTGTCATTATTGATCCTTACTTGGAGGCCTCTTGTCCATGCTCTTTCCCTGCATCATATCATAACAAAGATTAGATAGGTCAGCAAAAGATTAAAAGACATTTAAAGGAGCTTTCAATCGACTTATCCTTCATGGATACCGTCACTTACATAAGCCTCCAATGGATCATTGCTCATGACGGCCTTCTCAATTTCAGAAAGCCTCTAATAAATATTCACAAAATCTATGCATCGTCTCTCAAACATATCTCTTGGCAGAGATGTATCTACCGATGGACTCCATATATCTTTCAATACTGGATTAGATAACAAGGAGGGTACTTCAGCCAATTTTCATAGAGGACACAAAAGGATAGTAAGCAGATGGAATGAAGATACGTGTAGCTTTAGTCTTAGCTTTAGATTGTGTTATCTACTGACTGACCTATTGACTGAGATTTTGTGCTGAGAGAAGGTGTAACTCCTCCTTCCTAGGCTCTAATTTTTCAAGAACTCGAGTAATATAGAGTAAGTTACACAATACTACTAAATAGGAAATCGATTCTACAGATATATATGAAATCACTAATACTACAAATCTTCTTAGGTTTTTAAACTTTTCTAGTATGATTTCCACCATGCGTGCAAATTAGGCATTCTCCCATCACAAGATGCATGGAGAAGTGAAAGGGGTTACGTGGGATCCAACAAGGGAGACATGTTTGATGCCCACACCTACCAAAATATTATGACCGTTAGAGATTGAATCACATTTAAATACCACTTTACAATATACTATCATTCATTACCCCACTAGGGCAATAATGTAGCCTTCCATATATTTCGTGCAGCCATCACTATGATGTCTCCTGAATTTAATCTACTTACTAGGCCAGAGATTTGATAATGAAAGAAACTATACACAGTAAGTCCCCAACTATATGATGCCAGTCTGCTCAACAATCAATGTATCAGTAGTCTGCTGTCGGAACATGAAGTGAGTGGTTGGGAAGAGGATAGTTGCAAAAATGAACAGTATCCGTAGCATCGGATTATCCTCTACTTCTTGCTGATTTATCTTTCCGAAGTAGTCTGATCAGGTGATTCCTAACACCCACTCAAGTTGCTTTCCCGTAGTCAGCTCCAGAATACCGGTGGACAAGGAAAGCTTGGTCGTGCCATTATCCTGCGCATGACCTCACGGAAGCGCACCACGATAAAAAGGAGAATGGGACAAGGATGAAAGGGATAAAGCCGGTTCTCCTACGAATGCGCTGACGGAAGAGGATAAAGACGGAAGGGAGAATGACCGGTTCTCCTACGCATGCACTGACAGAAGAGAATAATTAAAGACGGAAGGGAGAATGACCGGTTCTCCTATGAGCTCACGGAAGGGAAGGAAGATGGATCATGGAAGGAGTAGAATGGTCATTTAAATGTGATGGCAGTAGGCCAGGCATTCGGTGCTGAGAAGCGCGATGGCAGCATCCCTCTGCTCACCAAGAGAGATGGTGGGAACCATCGTTCGGATAGCTTTGTTTGGGGAAGCCGTTCGGATCATTAATGGCCAAGCAGGTATATATGAACCTTATGGAATCTTTTCTTTCTCAATTCATCTCTCAAGCGAATTGATGGATCTCCACAATCTTTTCATAAATTGAATGTATATATATTTGGATCAGCCATTGCTCTAACTGGCTAATTAATTGTGGCCAACAATCGCTTAAAATGTTCTAATCATCCATAGATGCCACAAAATCAATTCTAACAGACCTGGGTTTTCGGGGCAATCAACCGATCGAAGGTTCATGGTATATATGATACTCGTATTGTTACACGTTAAAGCCTTGTAGCCTAATCTGTCAGAAGTTGGCCCTAGAGTTGCAAGGAATGGCTAAGGGTAGCCTCCCCGTCCTTGTGGGCGTAATTTCTCATGAAAACATGGAGGGGCCACGAAGACGAGGACGAGAGAGATCCTAGTTAACAGAGGGGTTTAACGATGATTATAAAAAAAATTACAAGAAAATTAAAATTATTTTAGTATTTATTTATTTTAAGAATAAATTTCAGGTATCATCCGGTACTAATCATTTTAGAGGGATGACGTAAAAGCTATCTAGATCCAGGGGAAAAAAATATTCTTTGCGGTGGAATGCACCATCTAGTAATGCATATGTTGACTATGGTCAAAAAGGTCATAGAAAGCAAAGGTATCTGTACGTCAAAGAGAAGTCTTTTTATTTATTTTAAAAATTATTCATTTACAGAAACTTACACTGCATGGGTCAAAGTTCATTTGTCATCTTCTTTCTGTCTCAAAATATCTAACAAAATTTTTCTCATCAAATAAAAATTCTATGCGTTTTTAGAGAACAATGGGTTTTCTTAGATTAATATAGAAATGAATACAAAAAACGGAAAAAGAAAGAGAAGTAGAACCAAAATGTTCTAAACTAGGAACAAATTTATAAGTAATTTTAGAAGACGCAAAAGAGGACATTTCTTTTAACATATGGAGATATCAAAAAAATATCAAAAGATCTTTGGTCATGAGCCTACCTCTATTGAAAATGAAATGATTATAGCCAAGTTTTCCCCTATATAACTGGGTTCAAATGAACTCGCCTGTCAAAAGCTGCTTAGATATGAAAGCTCATTCAAATTTTAACAAGTTGATATAAATTCTTGTAGCCTTCATCTTTTTGTAAATCAAACTCTAGATAACGATGTGCCCTAGTAGACTTGGTGAATTACATTCTATCTCACCTTAGGATGTATTTTATACATGAGAATTAAAGGAGATATGGTGCAGGCACCAAGATGAGACAGAGGTTACTGAGCTTATTATAGATTTTTGATTGATGTAGTTAGACTTTTTGTTCTGTCAATTCATTTGAGTCCAGAGTCAGTATAGATTTCTTACTTTATGTTGGTTTGACTTTAAGTCTATAATCAGTTTTGCCAATATGAGTTCAATAATTTTATTTGAGTCAAGTATGAGTCCAGTAATTTTATTTGAGTCAATTAAGATTTATTGAGTCAAAGTGTAAGAAGTTAAAGACTCAAGACCATGAAATAACACATTCAGTGCGCCACCACAGTGCTACATAGAATCCCAGTCAAAGTAGACACTATCTACTCAATTAGGATATCCCAGGATTTTTATGAAGTCATAAAAGGAAGCAAATAAGCCTTCACATGAAATTTCAGTCAAAGTAGCACCATCTACTCAATTAAGACATCCCAAGATTTTTATAAAGTCATCTTAGCATAAAAGAAAGTAAATAAGCCCCTATGGAAGGTGACTTGCCGCCCATCCCTTATGGAAAGCAGAATATGGTGCCATTCTTTGATCTCTTTTTCTTATTTCAAGATGTCGCCTATCTTCTTATTTAGAAAGCTATCCCTGATCTCTTTTTCTTATTTCAAGATGCTGCCTATTTCTTATTTAGAAAGCTATTCCCTTATCTCTTTTCCTTGTTTCAAGATATCGCCTATCACCTTATTTGAAAACAATGTGTTGCTCTTATTTCTCTTTTTTTCATATAATTTAAGGGTTATGATTTATTATAAAAACCCTCTTCTTCTTATAGAGAATAATTGATGATTAATGAAAGAGTCTTCTTCTTCTATTTTTCTGTGCTCCTGAGCATTGACACTCTGTAAGGGAGAGGGTGAGAGCCCAATAATACACATTCCAACACCTATTTTAAGTATCCTAGCCCCAAGACGCCAAAGATACTGCGAACCTCAGATGAAGTTCTCCTTGCCTTCGGAGCCATCTGAAGAAAAGTTAAAACATCTGTGGAAGCATAGCTTCTTCTTTCAGGCTCCCATCCGAAAGTTGTATAATCTAATCTTTTAGGACAAAGACCATCATTGCCTAGTAATTAGACCCATCCCTTTTCATAAGTTTTATTTTGTTAAAAAAAAGCATGTTCTAAGTAGCGATTTCTTAACCCTAGGATCCTTTTTTTTATTACTTAGTGAATCATGTTCTGTGGATAGTTTTTACTCTTCGCATATTCATCCTTAGTTTATTCTTACTTGTTTCAGAAAGTAAAGCATCTTAAAATATGAATCATTGATTTACGTTAATCTTTTTCATGGTACATCCTGCATCAAGATAGAATTTTTTTCTTCATATTTGTTTTATCAAATAACATAATAAAATGTCATCTCACAAGATAGCTAATTTTGTTGGAAGGACATTACTTATCGTATCAAAAAAATGTATTTTTATTCTGTTAAGCAACTACTTTGTTTTTCTTTTTAGCATGATGAATTTACCCTTAGTAATAATTGTTATTTTTAAAAAAAATATAATTACTCTATCTAATTTATTATGTTGTCTTCTACCAAATAAAAGGTAGAATAATTTTTATCTTACCTTATAAGGCCTCAAGCCTACTAATTAACTTCACTAACAGCCAAAACCATATAGCCCAAAATTTAAGTAAAATGAATGGGTAGCAAGTGGACTTGCGTTATAAGCACATCACACTTTTTTTTTTTCATCTAGGACTAAACTTGGTATAACAATCTTTCCATCTTTAATGCGATGTCCTCATTGCATGCCACAAGCTAGCGCCCCAAGCCCATCCGTTGGTCCAATTAGCTTCGTTAGTGGACATAACCATATGGCCCAAAACTTGAGTGAAAGTTAATGGATAGCAAGTAAGCACATCACACATTTCTTTCCCATTCAATATATAATTAATTTGGTATCGCATACCTCATTCTTTATTGTTCTATCCTTTCTTTTATCTTGTCATGTCTTGCATATCATGTTAGTGTGTGCCCTATATCCAATCGATTAGATGCTAGTTTGTACACATTTCATCATGAATATAAATCAAATTTATTTGTTTCTTTATCTATCCAGTATAATTCTTATATATATATATATTAGATATATTTTACGTGTGAGATAAAGTCCAAAAGAATGTAAACTGTGCATATAAAATTTATAATAGAGATTATAAATTGTAAGATCCAAAATTGCACATTATGGTTTAATTCTTTAAATTTTTCTAGTTAATGCATAGACAGGACTGGGCACTATCGAACACCATTGAGACTAGCACACATTGCATATCTTCACCCTTGTAGTGAGCAACTGATCTCGCATGTTAAAGTATAGAGATACTTGGATAGGTATGTGGATGCTTGTTATTGTAACGATGCATTGGATGACCCGCACAAAGATCCTATATGGATATTCTATATAGTGTCGATGGTTGATCTTTGATGATGGTGGTACAAATAATCCTTTGACTTGAGATCTTTATTGCACCTCATATATGAAATGCCATGCTTTGACAACATGCAAACGTCGCTCTAGCCACAGATCATAAATTTGGTGTTGGTTGGGAATAACATGAAGCTTATGAAGATGGTGTTTGATCAAGATAGGATTGTCTTTCTTGATAGAGATGGTTATATCCCATGGCCACTTGATGGATATAATTGACTATTAAATCCTTGCAAGGTTGAGTTGGAATTCGAAATGGTTTCAAAGTTCCAATTCATGTGCATCAATTTTTCTGAGATCAAGTAAACAAAGATCAATTACAAGGTTGACACATTCTATACCACTGATTAATTTGGGATATATGATGAAGGGATTGAATCGTACAGTAACCATTAATGGATAGGTGTTGATGACCACGTTAACAAAATCCTTAACACTTGGGTAGTCATGATGATTTGTTAGAGGCCGCTCATAATCTATAATCATGAATTCTTTGATTTGATCAAGGAGTTGATTTGATCAAAGAATTGACTTGGACAAAGTGTTGACCAAGTCATCCTTAGGGTCAATATTAGGGATATGATTATTGCCAATGTGTCAAGGGACCTAATGGGTCACACGCATTAAAGAGATTTTGGATGAAGTTAAAATGAGAATTAAGTTGGACTTAATTCATATTAGATGACCAATTAATTAGGATTAGGTTTAACTAATCTTAATGAGAGAACAAGAAGTTGATGAATAGGATTCATCATAGAGAAAAGTATTTTGTATCCAAGGGAGAGAGATTTTTTATACATATAATGTATATATGATCGTTGTCGTTGGCGGTCAAAAATAAAACTACTCACTGCTATAGCTAGTGGTGAAACGAGATCGTATCCTCAGGGATCAAGGACAATTATTTTACGAAAGAGAAAAAAAAATTTATCTATAGAGGATTATATTAAGAATAGTGGTTATTAAAAGATAACAACTAATTAATTAAGAAATTCAAATAACGAAGAAGCAACTCAAGAATCCGAATCCACCATGCAAACAGGTTTTATCTTCTTTTTTTAATGTTGCAATAGTAATAATTTTTATAAATTAAAATTAGAATAATTTATCTCTTGTCAGGCACATACCGTATCAGAGATCACGACACGTCCGCTTAGAGTATAAACTATCTAATAATTGCAAGGTTAAGGGTCTAATATATATACTTTGATTTGTCTCTCTTAGGCACGTACGTATCTTGAGATCACGGTACGTCGATAGAGGGTACAGGCCGTGTATGCCAGATCAAAATCTCGATCAGAAAAATAACTCAAAAGATATAATAAAGAAGAGCATAATTTTTATTGCATAGAAATTAACAATAAAAAGAAAGATAAAACCTGATTACACGCTTCATCATCATCCCAAGTTGAAGGAATCTAGCCATGCATTGCTGTTGCCAGCATCCCCTTCATAATTTTTTTCTTCTAAGTACAATAATCTAAAATAAAAGAAGAATAAAAAGAGCTTTGTAGAAAAACTCTCTAACTAGTGCCTGAGGTCCTCCTTTATAGAGCTCGTCTAGGGTTTTCTCCTAGTCAAAGTTGGAGTCCATCGGACGCTCAAGATCATTCAGATATTATGAGAAAATTTTTTAGCCATCCATTCAACATCAGCTGCCTTATTTTGTACAGAAATCATGTGAAATCATCTCTTTCTTCCTTCTTGAGCAAATCGATTCCTGATTTGAGTGTTATCGTTGGACTATAAAATTCGAGCTCTTTCCATCTATATGCTTCTTTTCTGCAAACATCCATAAAAAGTATCAATTCTTAATAAATTCAATTAATTAATATTTATTTTAATATTTAAATTAGGATAATAAATAGACTTATCACACCCCAACTTAATCATTGCTAGTCCCTTAGCAATGCAATTAAAATAAAACCATGCGTCACTAAAATTCTCTTTTGCAACATTAAATCTAGGCTTAAGGTTGAAAGAAGATAGCCAGTATCACTAACTAAGTATTGAGTTTTTGAAGTAAATTTTGATGTTAGAACTATCAGAAACTTTCTTAGAGTTCATCTATAGATCTACAACATTTATGTTTGTGATGGCTAACTTAGCATTTCAGTACTAGCTTTTAAGAAACAATGGTATCTTCGCTTATCACTTACTTTGAGTAACTTTTATACACCCTTAAATTAAGCACATGACCTGAGGTAGCTTTCACACTGCCTGATATATATATTTTTATTATTTTTATTTATTTTTTTAATTTGTTTAGCGATTCTTTACATTGCCCATTTTGACGCGAACAACAATGCTTACTTAGGCGAAGGTGTCCGGTTACTCGATGGAAAACCAATGTTTAGACTTTATATATATATATTATTTTTTTATCAGGTAGGTAGCTCTTTTCTTAAATTCAAGTTTCTCTCATTGGGGTGTATTAATTATCAATTTTCAGTAATAATTGAATCTTCAATTTATCTTACAACTAATACCTAATTTACCTTGTCACTGTGCATGTGCAATGGAAGTGCTAATAGCATTTAGATGACCTAAATAGGTTACTAAAAGTCTGACCAGCTAGTCTACTCCTTAGCTCTCTACAGTAATTAGCCAATACTTTCTAACTCTATTACCTTTTTCTAGTCAATTTGCTCAAGAATTTCTTTCATAGCAAAAAAATTTGAATTTTTTTTAAAAAATGCCAAGGTGTTTTCAAAATATTTTTAAAAAAGGTTTCTTTACCCTCCAACTTAATTCTCATTATTCTCAATGAAGTAAGGAAGAATAAAATAAGAGAAATACCACCTGGATGAGATATGCCTTGTGTAATGTTAGGAGTGACCATGCGGAGTAGTCTCTTATTCCTAAAATAAGAATCATGAAATAAAGGTTAGAACATAAAAATTTTGGGTTGCCTCCAAAAAGTGCTAAGTTTAACGTCTTCAGCCAGACGTCATGGCTCACTGTGATTACCATTATCAAGGAGTTTGATGGTCTCTTCCCTTACTACTTTCTTCCTGGTTGTTTAAGTTTTCTTTGGGGGTCTTTTATAGGCTTAGTTTTCTCCCTTAAGTGAATCTTATGTTGAACAATCGAGGGGCTAATCCCTTTTATGTTAGCCATGGTCATCCAACGCTTCTTTATTCTCATTCAATAGTTCTCCTTCTTGAGGAGTTTAGGTCGGTTGAAATAATCACAGGCAGGGTTTCTGATGGACCTAGATATGCATAGTTGAGATGCTTGGGAAGTGGTTTCAGTTCTAATTTGGGTGCTTCCTTTATTGATGGTTTGGGTAATGTTCAGGTACTTTCTCTAGTGGTTCAATTGGAAGTTTCCATCTTGATTTTTCATCAATTATAGCAACCTCATTAATTTGCTCCCCATCTTGATTTATGCAGGTTTCTAGGTCAAGCTTTTCATCACTAAGATCAATAGGATCATAAACAGTATCCTGAACATAATTTGAGTCGCTCGTTTAATGTGTATTGGTAAGATTAAAAATATTAAGATCAATTGACATATTCCAAAAGGAGAGTTTTATTAATCCATTTTGATAATTAATTAGGGCATTAGCTGTGGCCAAAAATAGTCTACCTAAAGTCATTGGGATGTGGCTTTTTGGGTTTGTCACCGATTCAGTTTCTAAAATCACAAAGTCCAATGGGTAGATAAAGTTACTAACTTTGATCAATACATCCTCTACTATTCCCTTGGGTACTTTCAAAGAGTGATCAGCTAGTTGTAGGATCATTTTTGTAGGCTTTAGTTCTCCTAACCCTAGTTGCTCATATACAGAGTATGACAATATATTAACACTTGCCCCTAAATCTAATAAAGCCCTATTTATGAGGGTGTTCCCCATAATGTGTGAAATAGTGGGTGATCTTGGATCTTTGTATTTTACTAGCATGTGGTTTGATAGATAAGAGCTCACACTGGCTGCCAGAAAGGCTTTCTTGGGTATATTGGTGGTCTTCTTTTTGGTATATAGATCCTTAAGGAATTTGGCATAGGCTGGGACTTGTTGGATCATGTCCAGTAAGGGGATGTTCACTTTAACTTGCTTAAAGACCTCTAAAATCTTATCGAATTGGGCTGAATTTTGATTGGACTTAAGTCTATTTGGGAATGGTGCTACAACCCTAATTTTTTGTTTATCTTTCTTCTGACATGGGCTCAGCTGGTGGGTTAGGCATTATATTAGACTCTAATACCTCAGGTGTTTCGGACTGATCCAGCTCAATAAGTTGTTCAAGTGTGGGACTTCTAATTTTCTTCTTCATATGTATCCACCTGATTATCTATTTGTTTTTCAGATCTTAATGTATGAATGACACTTAGTTGATTAATCTGGCTCCTTGTTTTGATCCTTGGATGTTTAGGTCCCTAGGATTAGCTTCGGGCTGACTCGGTAGCTTACCCCATTCTCTTTTACTGAATGTTGTAGCTAGTTGACCTATCTGGGTTTCTAGTTTTGCAATGGATTGTGTGTGTGAGTAAGAAGTTGAGTATTCATTTCTAGCCCTTTCAATGCTTGTAACACCTTCTCTTCAAAAGTAGGATCATAATTATTTTGTGGAGGTTGAGGAGCACTTGGATATTGATAATATGACAAGCTTCTAAATTGGGTCTCCTGATGGTTAGGTCTAATTGATGTTGGACTGATTATAGGTTGGGGTTTCATGAAAAATTTGGATGATTTTTTCAGCTAGGATTGTAAGTATTCGAATATGGATCATTTTCTAGTCTAGGAGCCATTCGGGTTTGGGCTAGATAGGCTTGCTCCTGAACAAGCTCAGAAAATTGGTATGCAGCTGGACATTCCCCTATAGAATGAGTCGACTTGAACAGATTATACAAACCTCATGTAATTGAGTAGATGGGAAGAGGTGTTTCTAACTTGTAGAATTCGATCAAGTTTTTGGGATAGTTCATCAATTTTGATATAGATGTCTATAGACTGACCTATGTTGTATATTCACCTCTCTTAGGTTATGTGGGAGGATCTCTATGGGCAATATTCATGTGGTACCAAAATTTTCACTTAGAGTTTCAAAAGCTGTCATGCCTCATGTTCATTTTTTAGCATAAATGTTCCTCCACATGAGGCATCCACCATTTGTCGATGCCTTTCTGACAATCCATCATAAAAACATTGAACTAACTGTCATTTAGGTATTGCATGGTGCGACATTTCCTAGTTAATTCTTTTAATCTCTCCCACGTTTCATGAAACATTTCTCCTCTAACTGAGAAAAATTTGGTTATGGCTTTTCTAATTTGATTCATTTTTCCTATAGGAAAGTATTTCTTAAGAAATTCCCTCTGAAGTTGGTCCCAAGTTGAAATTATAATGTCTAGTGAATTTAACCAATACTTGGCTCTATCTTTTAGGGAGAAAGGAATAACTTAAGCCTAAGTGCCTCATCGAGAAATTTTGAATCTTGACAGTTGAGCAAATTTCCCAAGAATTCATCTAAGTGTTTATAGGGATCTTCATTTGTAAATCCATGGAAAGCTGGTAACATTTGGATTATACTGGACTTAATTTCATATTGGACAGCCTCTACTGGGGGTACTTGTATGCATGGTGAATATGTATATTGTGAAGGGCGAAGTACTCCTTCAATTGACGTGGTGGATTATTTTCTTGATTAAGATCCATAATGCGTGCTCTGTTTGCTCTACAAGTTCTCTCTATTTCAGGATTTAAGGGTATGAGGTTGGGTTGTAACGATCGGCGACAAGCATATACCTACCAATACACTCTAAAGCAAATAGTAATTCAGTTTTTTTTAACTAATAATAGAAGAGAAAGGAGAAGATTCTAAAGAAAATATCCTAAAAGATTCCTAGAACTAAAGCAATGAAGAATAATTTAGTTAGGTTTAATAATTATTAGCAATCAAGTTAACAAAGATTAGACTCTCTACCCTAGGTTTAACCTAGATCTAGACAGCTCCTAACTTCCAAGACTGCCTTGGAGCCCTCCAAGTCAAAAATTAACTGATCAACTAGCCAGTTAAGGGTAAGGTCAGTGGGAGTCCCCCCGTCGCTTACTAGGTAAGCGAACGGAACCAAT
This sequence comes from Calamus simplicifolius, assembly GCA_900491605.1. NCBI lineage: Eukaryota > Viridiplantae > Streptophyta > Magnoliopsida > Arecales > Arecaceae > Calamus > Calamus simplicifolius. The sequence continues at coordinate 112,504 of UESW01004269.1, forward strand.
TAAGTAACCACTTTCCTTTCCTTTTCTAGACACCAGTTAAGCAGTCAATCCCGACCCGGTCCAACTCTTTCGGTGTCTTGTCCTATTGAGCTCGAGTTCCTTTGGGCTGACGTCTAGTTAATTTTAGAGTTAAAGGCTTGGGTTAATGCAAAATGAAGGATGTGGTTTGTGGGCCAAGGAAGGGTGATCAACTCCCCACCTTATCTTGATTAAGGGTTTGTGCCCTTAAAGTTAATTATGAAAATGCTGTGCAACAAGCAGATGTCCAGCTCTTGAAATTATCAAACAAAATTAATCTAATTACTTTTTTAAAAGATTTTTGTGATTAAGTTTTTAATTTCCTAATAAATTATGAGATGTCAATGAAAAATTTTGAGTTTCGCAAAAATAAATTTACCTAAGTCAATCTAAGCATAGAAATAAAATATTTTATTTTTATTTTTATTATATTTATTTTATTTATTATTATTATTATTATTATTTCTTAAATTAATTATTTTTATGGAAAGTGTCTTAGGGTTTTATTTATGTTCTTTTAAGGTAAGTTAATTAAAAGGAAAAGTTGATTAGGTTAAAAGTGGATTTGTGATAAGAAGGAAAGTAATTTTTTTATGTTAAAAAGAAAATAAGAAAATCTAACAATTAAGGTAACTAAAAAAAGCAATAAGCTAAAGAGAGCAATAACTATTCAACAAAAAAGGAATTTTTTTTTACTTTTTTTTTTATATAGAAGCATGAATAATAATGAAAAATAAAAAAAATTAAAAATAAGAAAATTAAAAAAATTTGTAATAATTTTTTTTTATGAACTAATCGTGCCTGGATCCCCGGCAACGATGCCAAAATTTGATCACTGTCGTTGGCGGTCAAAAATAAAACCTACTCACTACTATAGCTAGTGGTGAATCAGGATCGTATCCTCAGGGATCAAGGGCAATTATTTCATGAAAGAGAAAAAGAAAATTTATCTATAGAGGATTATATTAAGAATAGCGGTTATTAAAAGATAACAACTAATTAATTAACGAAATTCAAATAACAGAAGAAACCCAAGAATCCGAATCTACCATGCAAATAGGTTTTATCTTCTTTTTTAATGTTGCAATAGTAATAATTTTTACAAATTTAAAATTAGAATAATTTATCTCTTGTCAGGCACGACCGTATCAGGAGATCACGTCACGTCGCTTAGAGTATAAACTATCTAATAATTGCAAGGTTAAGGGTCTAATCTATCATACTACGATCTATCTCTCTTAGGCACGTACCGTATCCTGAGATCATGGTACATCGATAGAGGGTACAGGCCGTGTATGCCAGATCAAAACCTCGATCAGAAAAATAACTCAAAAGATATAATAAAGAAGAGCATAATTTTTATTGCATAGAAATTAAGAACAAAAAGAAAGATAAAACCTGATTACAGGCTTTATCATCATCCCAAGTTGAAGGAATCTAGCCACGCATTGCTGCTGCCAGCATCCCCTCCATAATTTTTTTCTCTTAATACAATAATCTAAATAAAAGAAGAATAAAAAGAGCTTTGTAGAAAAACTCCTCTAACTACTGCCTGAGGTCCTCCTTTTATAGAGCTCGTCTAGGGTTTCCTTCTAGTCAAAGTTGGAGTCCATCGGGCGCTCAAGATCATTAAGATATTATGAGAAAATTTCTTAGCCATCCGTTCAACATCAGCTGCCTTATTTTGCACCAAAATTATGTGAAATCATCTCTTTCTTCCTTTTAAGCAAACCGAGTCCTGATTTGAGTGTCATCTGCATCGTTGGACTCCAAAATCAAGCTCTTTCCATCTATAGGCTCTTTTTCTGCAAACATCCATAAAAAGTATCAATTCTTAATAAATTTAAAGTAATTAATATTATTTTAATAGTTAAATTGGGATAATAAATAGACTTATCAATATATGATTAGATAGTCAATTAGGCTTTATCTATATGATGGATGGCTTAGATTAATTAAGATTAATAATATGGTATTTAATTGGATTCATATATGATGGCATGATTTGATTTATGGAAACCAAATTGAACCGAGTGCTGAGATCGTGCCACGTGAAAGATGGATCCATGACCATGTGATGGACATGCCCATCTCCACATAATGAAGGAGGGAACACCCATGATTTGAATGTCATCATGAAGCCAATCCAAGGTTAGGGCATTGGTTTCATGGGATAACCAATTATTTATTTTTTAGGGATGCGATTTGATGGTTATAATCCTAACGTGATCATGATAATAAATATCCTAATTTGTTAGGATATTTTGTTATCAACCTAATATGGTTGCATGGTTAGGTGGTTGGAACAAAATTCTCCTTTTGGAACCACAAAACCTCCTCTTCATGAATAAAAGGAGAGAGATGCCCCCCTTGAAAACATACGCCTAACTCATTCTTTCTCTCTCTTGGATGCTCGGACCTCACTTTCTCTCTCTAAAATGTCCTTTCTCTCTTTAGGATGTTCCTTTCTCTCTTGGACCGGTTGAAGCTCCTCTCTCTCATTCGCTCATACTCTCTTGGGTGGGTTGAAGGAAGTCATTCTTTCCTTTCTTGATTGATCAAGACTTGATTTTGATCAAGAAATTATTTTCTTTGATAGATCAAGATTTGATCTTGATCAAAAAAATCTTTTCTCTCTTGATTGTTCAAGATTTGATCTTGATCAAGAAATTATTCTCTCTCTTGATTTAAAAAATCAATTGAAGAAGAAAAGATGTGCTAGCACATCTTGCTGGAAGGTCATCAACCAATCCTGGAAGGACATCATCCAAGATATTTGCGTAGATTACCATTAGAGGCCAAACGCATGGGAGAACATTATTCAAAGGTCTCTGTGTTGATCACCATTAGAGGCCAAATGCATGGATGGCTAGTCGTAAATCATTTACCGGCTTCATCAATCTTCATCCCAATAAAGAATACATGTATGATTCAGAATTAATTTTAGATTTAATTTTATTAGCTGAATTAGTTTCCTGAGGGTCTGGGGCTTTGGAATTAAATTTGTGTTTATTTTATCTTCTGCTTCATAATATATGAATTTGATTCATATAAAATACATGAAATTTTCAACATATCAAATGTAGGACCTAAGGACTAGGGAAAAGAAGCAAAATATCGGTGTCTAAGTTGGCTGCGTCAAAGCAGCAAATAAAATAATTTGGATGCATTCGGCCAGATAACCCAGGCAATGGTATATAATAGGAAATCATATGATAATTGATAAAGCCACGACTTGAGGATCGCTCTTCTGACTTGGTCTCTTGATGGTGACCATCAATACTTATGCAGGCTTTGTAAGCATTGCGGCATGGCTGGAAACAGTAGATATACAGATCAAATTACTGGCCTAGTGTACCAACCTGATGCCGGATTTATAGACACCGGGATAAACTACAAAATATCCAAGAGTTATTTCAGCAACTTGACCCTACCACAGACTGCAACTCTCAGAAGCTTTCCAGATGGAGAAAGGAATTGTTGCACCATAAATCAAGTGAACCAGGGTGACAAGTATATAATAAGAGCTTTCTTCCTGTACGGTAACTATGACGGTCAAAACAGCACAAGTGAAGTGAGCCCGCTGCAGTTCGAACTTCATCTAGGCGTCAATCTCTGGAGAAGACTGAACATTACGCGTTCAGATGAGCTATGTGTGGCCGAGATCATAACTGTTGCCACGGCCGATTATTTCTCGGTTTGCCTGGTGAACACCGGCTCCGGAACTCCCTTCATATCTTCGCTTGAGTTGAGGCCCATTCACAGTGCGGATGTTTACCAGGACGTCAACCAATCCGTTTCCCTGGTACTCTTCAATAGATCCGACGTCGGGGGAAGTCCTGGCAAATTAATCAGGTGAATTAACTATGGTACATCCTATAAGAACTGGTATCATAGCCGGATCAGAACAAAAAGATCACACCATATATTTATGCGCGAGTTCATGCACATATATGCATTCAACCGCATTTATAACTATAACTGTTGGAATATTAAACTTGTTTTAATGCACTCTTGAAAACAACCAAAGACTTCATGGGAAAAAGGAAGAGTCATTCTTGAAAAGACCAAAGACTTCATGGGAGAAAGGAAGAGTCACTCTTGAAAAGACCAAAGGCTTCATGGGAGGAAGGAAGAGTCACTCTTGAAAAGACCAAAGGCTTCATGGGAGAAAGGAAGAGTCATTTTAAAAAGACAAGATAGTTTATAAATTTAAAATTGACTCTTAGTATTTTATAATTGACTCTTAATTTTCTGCAAATGTCTTTTAGTTTTTCTATACATGTATTAAATAGTGGCATATGAAAGGACATCTAGATGTGTATAAATATGGAAGGTGTTTGCCCATGGAATCATGTAGAGAAGTAGAAGTAGAAGAAGATGATGATGATAAAAAAATAGAGAGAGACCCAAAAGTTGTATTCCCTCTAATATAGAGTATCATTTTTCTTATTGAAAGAATCCTCCACTTCCGTCAATCTTGTGTGCCTACCTTATTTCCAACAATTGGTATCAGAGCCTTGTTTTTTTTTTTTTGAGAGGATCAATCTTGAGGGAGATGGCCAACGATGGTGTGCATATTCAAGTTCCCAAGCTTACTAAGGAGAACTATGGAAATTGGTGTATCCAAATGAAGTCCTTATTTGGTTCACAAGATCTATGGGAAATTGTTCAAGATGGCTACACCGAGCCTACAGCAGAGCAAGAAAGAGGGTACAATCAAGCACAAAAAGATACTTTAAGGGGCTTAAGGAGAAGAGACAAGAAAGCTTTGTTCCAATTATATCAAGGTTTAGATGAGGTGACATTTGAAAGAATTGCTGAAGCAACCTCTGCAAATCAAGCTTGGGATACTCTTTCTACCATCTTTAAAGGAGAAGAAAAGGTGAAGCAAATCCGGCTTCAACAATTGCGGGAAGAATTTGAAGTCACCACCATGAAGTAGACGGAAAATATATTTGACTACTTCTCTTGGATATTGGTTATTGTAAACCAATTGAAGAGAAATGGAGAGAAGGTAGAAGATGTTCGAGTGGTGGAGAAGATACTTCGGTCTTTAACACCGAGGTTTGAGCATGTTGTTGTCGCCATTGAAGAAGCTAATGATGTTGATACACTCTCCATCAATGCGTTGATGGGCAAACTTCAAATTCATGAACAAAAGATACAAAAGAAAAATGAAGCACATAATACAGAGCAAATACTTCAATCCAAGGTGGAGGTAAAAGATCAAAAAGAGAAAGATCAAGGGCTTCAATTGGCCTATAGTAACAAAAGAGATGACAGCAACAACTATCGTGGTGGCCGTGGTGGCAGAAGCAACTACCGTGGTCGTAGTCGAAGCCATGGCCGTGGTCAAAGAAGCTATAATGATGGAGGAGGCCAAAGCTCAAATTTTAACAATGAAAGAGGTGGCAGAAGAGGTGGACGTGGATGAGGTAGAAGATCAATTGAAGGTCGTAACCAATCAAGATCCAATGTTCAATGCTATAATTGTCAAAAATATGGACACTATAGCTATGAGTGTTGGAACAATAAGCAAAGCCACAACATTGAATCCAACAACCAAGAAGGAGAACCGACTCTTCTTTTGTCATGCCAAGAAGATGGAGACTTGAAGAATATATGGTTTCTTGACTCAGGAGCCTCAAACCATATGTGTGGAAGAAAAGAGCTATTTGTGGAATTGCAAGGAGAGTTTTGTGATGTGAAGTTTGGGGATCTCTCCAAAGCTCCTATCAAAGGAAGAGGTAAAATCATGATTTGGCAAAAGAATGATAAACCTGATTTCATTTCCAATGTTTATTATGTGCCAAGTTTGAAGAGTAATATTTTAAATATTGGCCAACTGTTAGAGAAGGGTTATGCAATTCATATGGAAGGATTATCTCTAACTCTAAAAGATTGGAATGGAAAGCTGATTACTCGTGTCCAGATGGCGAAGAACAGGATGTTTCCTCTTATCTTAAAGACGGAAGCACAAAATTGCTTGCAAGTGGATATCAAGGACCCTTCTTGGCTTTGGCATCTCAGGTTTGGACATTTAAATTTTGGAAGTTTGAAATTACTATCTAATAAGGGAATGGTGAAAGGTCTTCCACACATAAATTATCCAAATGAAGTTTGTGAGAAGTGCACACTAGCTAAGCATGTAAGAGCTCCCTTCAAAAGTAGAAAATCTTGGAAAGCAACAAGACCATTACAACTAGTGCATATTGATATTTGTGGACCTCTTCCAGAATCTTGTGGTGGTAACAAATATTTTATAACATTTGTTTATGACTTTAGTAGAAAGTTGTGGGTTTATTTTCTTAAAGAAAAGTCGGCTGCACTCTTTATGTTTAAATATTTCAAAACCTTGGTTGAAAAAGAAAGTAACAATAAAGTGCAGATTTTGAGATCTGATAGAGGCGGAGAATATATGTCAAATGCTTTTAGAAGCTATTGTGATGAAGAAGGAGTTCGACATCAATTCACCGCTCCGTACTCTCCACAACAAAATGGAGTGGCCGAGAGGAAGAATCAGACCATTCTTGACATGACTAGAAGCATGTTGAAAGAGAAGAACCTTTCCGAGCATTTTTGGGCTGAAGGGGTGGCATGTGCAGCATATCTTATCAACCGAAGCCCAACAAAAGCCATCAAAGGTATGACACCAGAAGAAGCTTGGAGTGACTACAAACCAGGAGTAAGCCATATAAAGATTTTTGGGTGTATTGCCTATGCCCAAGTACCACAAGAGAAGAGGAAGAAGCTTGAAGATCGAAGCCAAAAATGCATCTTCATAGGATATAGTGAGCAATCCAAAGCCTACAAATTATATAATCCAATGACAAATAAGGTCATCATCAGTCGGGATGTGATTTTCAATGAAGATGGAGTATGGGATTGGAATGGCAAAGATTCTTATATCAAATATATAACACCTTACAATGAAGCTGAGGAGAATACAAATGAGGAAGCTACTCAATCAATCTTGTCACCAGCAAGATCATCTTCATCACCACAAGTTACACCGACTTCCTCAAGAAGTTCTATAAGCCCTGAAGAGTCAACAAGAAAGTTTAGAAGTATTAGTGATCTTTATGATGAAATAGAAGAAGTTGAACAAGTTGATTTATATTGTTTATTTGCTGATATTGAACCTATAACATTTGATGAAGCTATGTAGAAAGTTGAATGAAGAAAAGCAATGAAGGAGGAGATTCTTGCCATAGAAAAGAATAATACTTGGGAGTTGACTTCACTTCCAAAAGGACAAAAGGCGATAGGCGTCAAATGGGTGTATAAAGTGAAGCGCACTGCTAATGGAGAGGTAGAAAAATACAAAGCTTGTTTGGTTGCCAAAGGCTACAAGCAGAAGAAAGGGCTCGATTATGATGAAGTTTTCGCACCTGTAGCCCATTTTGATTCAATAAAGCTCATTTTCTCACTTGCATCTCATCACAAGTGAAAAATATATCAAATGGATGTAAAGTCGGCATTTCTCAATGGCTACCTTGAAGAAGAAGTCTATATTGCGTAACCTGAGGGCTATATCCATAAAGGCATGGAAGATAAAGTGTACAAGTTGCACAAAGCTTTATATGGATTAAAGCAAGCACCGAGAGCTTGGAATGCTCGAATTGATCACTATATTCAAGATTGTGGTTTCAACAAATGCTCCTATGAACATGCTCTTTATGTAAAGAAAAAAGGCGATGACATTTTAATTATATGTCTATATGTGGATGACTTACTTATGACAGGTAATTGCATGAAAATGATATATGGGTTCAAAGCAACCATGAGCAAGGAGTTCGAAATGATGGGAGGAGACTTGATGTCTTATTTTCTTGGCATTGAAGTAAGGCAAAGTGAAGATGACATCTTCATTTCTCAAGAAAGTTATGCTAGAAATATTCTACAGAAATTCAAAATGGAGAGCTGCAAAGAAGTAAACACCCCAATTGCTTATGGAGCCAAGCTTAGTAAAGAAGGAGAAGGAAAGGAGGTGAACTCATCTCTCTTCAAAAGCCTTGTTGGAAGTCTTCGTTATCTTACTATAAGCCGACCTGATATTATCTATGGAGTTGGTTTGATTAGTAGATATATGGAACATCCAAAGGAGTCACACT
>UESW01004269.1:129489-158622 GCA_900491605.1 Calamus simplicifolius
GGATAATGATGTACCCTAGTAGGTCTGGCTCAATTATATTTCATCTCATCTTAGGATGTATTTCCTATATGAGATTAGAAAGGGATATAAATTTTTTAATTCTTTTTATTTTTATTTTCTTCAAGAAAAGAATAAAATTTTATTCTACAAGTTAGCTAATTCTGTTGGAAAATCATAACTTAATCCGATTTTTATTTTTATCCTGTTAGACAACTACTTTATTATTATTATTTTTACCACTATAAGTTTATTCTCAGCAATAATTCTTATTTTTTTAAGAATATAGCTGCTCTATTTGATTTATTATTTTATTTTCTATCAAATATAAGATAAAATAATTTTTATTTTATCTTTATTTTATTATTTTATTCTTTCTTTTATCTTGTTTTGTTCTGCGTATCAAACGTAAGACCTAAAGGCTAGCTACGGAAAAGAAGCGGCGTACCTAAGTTGGCTGCGTGATAGCAGCAAATAAAATAATTTGGATGTATTCGTCCAGATAACCCAGGCAATGGTATATAATTAATAGGAAATCATATGATAATTGATAAAGCCACGACTTGAGGATCACTCTTATGACTTGGTTTCTTGATGGTGACCATCAATACTTAACGCAGGCTTTATAAGCATCGACTGCGGCATGGCTGGAAACAGTAGCTATACAGATCAAATTACTGGCCTAGTGTACCAACCTGATGCCGGATTTATAGACACCGGGATAAACTACAACATATCCAAGGTTATTTCAGCAACTTGACCACCACAGGCTGAAACTCTCAGAAGCTTTCCGATGGAGAAAGGAATTGTTACACCATAAATCAAGTGAACCAGGGTGACAAGTATATAATAAGAGCTTTCTTTATGTACGGTAACTATGACGGTCAAAACAGCGCAAGTAAAGCGAGCCCGCTGCAGTTCGAACTTCATCTAGGCGTCAATCTCTGGACAAGACTGAACATTACGCGTCCAGATAAGGTACCTCGGCCTGAGATCATAACTGTTGCCACGGCCGATTATTTCTCGGTTTGCCTGGTGAACACCGGCTCCGGAACTCCCTTCATATCTTCGCTTGAGTTGAGGCCCATTCACAGAGCGGATGTCTACCAGGACGTCAACCGATCCGTTTCCCTGAATCTCTTCAATAGATCCGACGTCGGGGGAAGTCCTGGAAATTAATCAGGTGAATTAACTATGGTACATCCTATAAAACTGGTATCATAACCGGATCAGAACAAAAAGATCACACATATATTTACGAGTTCATGCACATTTATGCATTCAACGCATTTATAATTATAACTAGGTATACAAGTTCATACATATTTAACCGTTCAAGCACATATATAATTTATCACACCATTTATTCATGAGTTCATGCACATATATGCTTGTGTGATTGATAATAAAAAATATAAACGTACTGTTACAATTTTATATAATTAAATTTAAATGTTAAAATTATTAATTTTAAATTAAAAAATAAGTATATATAAATAAAATATGCATCATAGATAAAATAAAGTACTTTTAAATTTCAAAAAAAGTTTAATTTATTTGGAACCGTAGGCTAAAATTAAAAAATTAAATCTTTTCTTAAAAAAAGTTCAATTAGATTTTTTTTAAAAAAAGCTCTAAATGAATTTTTTTAATGATAGAAGCTTAAAGCTACATGAATAAATATTATGATCCTAATACATAATTATTGGTCAAATAATTATATAGATCTAACTTGGGTGTGACAAAAAAATAGGTCAAATAATTATGTATATCTAATTTGGGTGTGCCAAAAGATTGCTTTATTACTTGTAATATTAAAATTATTAATAAATCAGGCAATCAAGTAGCTAGATGATTCGGTACTCACTCTTGCTTGAGATAAAAGTGTGGGATAAGAGGTAGAATAGAGATGACAAAAAAAATAAAAAATAGAAGAGATGAGATGGCTAAATTACTAAGACTACTCGGAAGAGAAGTTATAACTATTCCTTGAATAATCTTAATGTCCAATTCTTAAATTTGATGTTGAGATTGGATCACTTGCAAGTATATATTTATAATATTCTGACTGAAATTGCATTTGACAAGCACTAGAAACCTACAAGAACTCCCATTTATTTTGAAATTGTTGAAAACTTTTCTTCCATTTTCAATAATTTCCCACGGGCCCTACAATTAGAAATTTAATTTTAGTTCAATCTAATCAAAAGTAATGGCTTATGGCTTGAAATACTTTGATCAGCAATTAGTTATCGAAAACTACTTTCATTTGCCCAAAAGTCACATTATAGGCTTTGCTCCAATATTTTTTACTTTATTTCAATGGGGTAGAAATTTGATTGTAATAGTTATCCCCAACATCCCTTGAATTCAATAAAATTTAAGGGATGTTTGCTCTATAGCATTTGAGCCCATTAATTTATTTCACAAAAAGATAGATGAATCATATCTTAACATTTTGATGATCACATTTGATATTAGTTGATCGTTTATTGATCTCTTCTACTCTGTTGCTATGTATCCCTTAAAGATTGTTGCTTTAATAACTTTTAAAATCTTATGATTTACACAATTATTTTTGGTACTATTTTCAAATGCTTCTTTTATGGATTCCAAGCATTTGTCGGTTCTTATCATTATGACAAATGAAAGTTTATGCTTTTTAAGCCAAACCCATTTTTTTTCCTTTCTTCTTCTACCTGCTTTTTGTTTCCCCTATTGCTTACTTGCTTTCAAAACCCTTTTTTGCTTCCTTACTCAATTTTTGTTGTCTTTCAACCCTTTTCCTTTTTCTGAGAGAAATGGTGATGATCAAGAGTTCTTCAACTTTTAGACCTAAGGGAACCTCCCATGCTAAACTGGGCACTATGAACCTTAAACTTGTATCTGAATGATGATATAATCTCTAGGGTAAATATGCTTAGTGTGCATTTTCAAGAGGTAAGTTTGAAATTTCTAACCCCGCATGTGCCTTCTCCCATCTTAGTTCCACATTTTGTTATAGGCCGGACTTCGAAGTTCTCAAATAGATTCCTCTTTCATGATACAATCGGTTACATATACAACTAGTCGATGTTGTAGATAAAATTTATATATTTGTAAGTTTTTGTTACTCATAGAAATTTATATTATAATTATCAAAGCCCATAAAAGTTGGATGTACAAATTCAAGCAAGCTCAACAATAGGCAAGACCTTAGTCTTTTTCTATAAGAACCATTACATACTTCTTTTGTCTCCTAATTTATAATACAAATTGGGTTGTAGCTATCATTGTAAAGTTGACCTTTCAAAATCCCCACATTAATGAAAGATGGTCGATTGTCAATCATAATGAGTTTAATTTTTCTACTACTTTCCAAAAAACAGTAATTAATGGAGAGAAGAGAGGATGGTCCATTAGAGGGGATTTCCAATCTTGGTGATGCATATGATGATATAGTGTTGATGATGAAGAAAGACAATGTAGTTGTAATGCTTCATATGGTTAGATATATAGGGAGAATCCTTTGGGCTTGAACCATCCTTTATCAAATCCAGTGATCATGATTTCTAAAAGGATCGATTCTTGCTTGATCTTTGCTCTTTTTCTCATCACTCTGGCTGGCAATATATTTATGGTGGCTTTATTGTCTGCTAAGACTCATCTAATCAGCTTCCCATTCATTCAGCACTGGATGTACAATGGTCGAATAAGTTGCTTGATTTTTTAAGGAGGTTTAAAGAAAATTACCCTTTTTGACCTTGTTGAAGTTGCCCCCAATTCAAACTCTTGTATCTTGGTGCTCGAGTCAAGTATGATCGCAAGTTCCTCTTTGTGTTCAATTGCCTCTTCTCTTCATCTACATTTGACACTTAGCTTCCTTGATTTCGATCTAAGTGATGGGACAATCATTCTTCTTTGTATATCCTCAGGGAATCCTCCTACTCCTAAAGTAAATACAAGGGAAAATATATAATTTATAGATATATTGTAGGTATGTCCTAATAGTTTGGCTAGTTCACACTTCATCATCTTCCTTATCCTTTCAAGCAGAGTTGTCCCCAGGCTTGCTTTGCTCAGGGTTCTTTGAGTGAGATATCTGCATATTTTCCTTCTATGGAGAAGAATGCAATGGTGGGGATTTGGATTTGGCTGACATCAGCATTCATTCCTACACTGTAATTTTTGGCTTAAATTTAAGGTCATGTTGTTCAGTCAATTCCATCTACTTCTATCTACTTTTCTAGTTAAACCATTGTCATCTTCTTTTCTGTGTCCTCAACATATTTTAATCACACAACAAATTAGAATTCTCTATGGGTTGATACACTCTTTGGTACCATTGACCCACCAATATTTTTGGATTTGGAATGTTTTAGTTCCAAACTTGAAGTCTTGCCTCAAACTTAGACATTTGGCTAGATTCTAGGTTAAAATGAGCTTGATCGAAAAGGAGATCCATTTGGTCTCCTCTGATTTAGACATGATCTTCATTTTTGGTATAATTTTGTTTGGCTAGAGAACTGGGTGGACAATCTAGTTCATTACTGTCATGCATGTCATAACCTTTGTTTATCGGTAGATTGGGTGCCTTATCTTTCTTGGACTTTCTTGGCTCAACATCTTCATCTCCTTATAAAAGCTTATGGAGTGGACTGATTGGTAAAGGAACCCCTTGGATACAATACCTAATAGTCAAACTTTTCACTTGACTCCCCAAGTAGGCCCATTTTTGGGTCTACGCCTTCATAACTCTCATTAAGGATCTATTAGGTAGTCTTTTTTTCAACCCATAGTATTGGTTTAGGCTGAGCAGTTAGGTAGGTTGATGCTTTTTCGATTCACAATATTGATGACTAAAGCCTCTATATAGATAACCTTCCCATTGACATTTTTAGGAGTTATTGAAAGGACAACAACATAGGTCTTTCGGCCATAGATCTTTTTGCAATTGGTTCAACTAGACACTTGCCAACAAGTTCTACTACCTTTTCTTTTAAAAGCTCCATCTTTTGTTTGGCTAAGTATTTGACAATTTCTTCTGCATCTTCCACCATAAGTTGAAACCTTTTTCTGTCCAATAAGATGGGGTCCTTTGGTCAAGTTTTGGCATACCTAAACTTAGTAATATAACCTTCAGTTTTCTTTAAGGTTGTTGTTTTATTTTGGTCAAGTTTGTTACAATTATTTCTAGTTTTATTTAGTAAAACTGAGAATGGAACATGTTTTCAAATTAGCTCCAATCTTACACCAAATTTGAAGGAAGATTGATGTATGAGTTAAATGCCTCCCTTGTTAAGTTATTACTAAACAATCTCATATTGATGAGATCATTGATATCTCCATATTGGACTATAAATTGGCCAATAAGTTCTAAGGTAGATTGGTTATTTTCTCCTAAGAAAGTACTAAATTCAAGAACCTTGTATCCCCTTGGAAAAGAGGATAATATTGGTCTATCCAATCCAAATATGGCTTCCTATATGCCAGTTTTGTCATTGGTCTTATTCTATAACTAAATTGTTCTTCAATTAAATTCAACAATCGGCCCTTTAAATTGGGATCCAAGGGTTGATACTAATAATTCAGTCATGGTTAGGCCATTTGGGATGGTCCCAAGTTTTGGCTAACTCGATTTCATCTTTGGTCTCTAAAATTATTCTGAACAAGCAGATCCTAGTCTAGACCTAATTAGTCATTTCATGGGACAAACGAACCTAGGTCATAAGTGGGATTCATCCTATAATCAGGACCTTCAGGTATTCAGTTATCTTGATACCATTGGTCCATCCCTTGGAAGTTCTAGGCTAAAGGCACCATAATCGGTCATGTAACCTAAGAAGTTATAGCAAAGGGTAGAGATTGATTCTCTATCTCTATGAGTTCTGGCCTTAGTAGATTAATATGTTGCCTTGAAGAGCAATACAATGTTCTGAAATCTAGAAGAAACATTTTTCGACTTCTGGACACCACATGTTGATCATTGGCAGCTTCATGTGCAATATGAGTTTTGAAAGAATTAATTGTTAACTTCATTACACTTGTAGAGTTGATAATCTTCAAATATGCTGATTTATGGTTTCCTTTAGGTCCAAACCTATCTAATGTATGGATTAATTGGTAAATTCCAAAATTATCTCACAAAGAAAAGTAGCATGACTATCAAGATAGGGGTCGATCTTATGGTTAATGGCCTCCACCATGAGAGAAGTGTCAATCATTGGTGTGGCACGCCTTCTTGGTCAAGGGTTGGCTACTGCATTGGAACAATTGTATCGTATTGGGGGAAAACACACTCTTCCCCTGGATCATCTGGAAATGAGAAGGTTCATCTTCAAGGATTCTTTCCTCATTTTACTATGGGATTTTTTAAAAAAATACTAACTGGCTTTCTTTCTTCTAGGTACCATATTCATCCTTCTATCATGTCAGGCATGCAAAAATTTTACTATTGTTCGAATAATTATATAGATTTAATTGGAGCATACCAAAAATATCTTTTATTGCTTGAAACAGTAAAATTACATATGAATCCACCAATTAGGAAATTGGACTAACTCGGCTTTCACTCTTGCTTGACATATGAATGGGATACAAGAGACAAAAATAAAAGATAGAGGAAATAGGAGATAGAAGAGATGAGAAAACTAAGTTACAAAGACTATTCCTAGAATAAATTATAGATACTTATAAGATAATCTAGATGTCTAATTCTTGATTTGAATATTGAGATTAGTTTCTTTTCAAGTGTCATATGCCTTTTATATTAATGATATTTTAACTACAACTACATCTAACAGCTATTAGAAACCTCTGATAACTTCTGTTTAATTTTGAAAACCACTAAAAGCTAAAATAAAAATATAATTATTTTAATAAATAATAAAAAGTAAAAATTTTTGAAGATTATTAATATAAAAAAGTGATTTAATTATTTTAACTTTTTTTACACGAAGAGGGATCAAACCTCATATATTCTATTCTATACCAAACTCATCCTTGAGGGCTAATTCCATTCAAAATTAAAATACATACTTTATTTTTCAAGTGGCAAAGGATGATATCACCAGAGCAATTACTCTCAATATTATGATTTTATATTTATTTTACATATAAAACTACTATTTATTTAATTATCAGCAACCAAAAGTTCAATAAAAGGGTGATTAGATTAAAATAATTCAAACTAAGAAGTGCTCATATAAATGATGATTTTCACCAAGCAAATACTTAGTAAACCATATTTGTAAAAGTAATTTACAAATTTTTGTGTGCATTTTTTGTACATAGCATATTATATAAGATGATTGTACTTTTACAAATATTTACAAACAACCAAAAAAAGTCTTAATAATTCAAACGAAAAACCTTGCCTAAGATCATTAAGTTACATAAAATTATATTTTGGGCTATAACTAATTTTATTCACAATATACTTTTCCTTATAAGTCTAAAATTTTATGCAACTATATTAAGATATAAAGTATACATGCAAATTTTTAAATAAAAACTAAGCTTAATCATGGATTAGTAATCAAATTTTATGTAATCTATTGATGAACCAAGCAACCAAAAAATGTATTTTTTATAGCAATACATTATTAATTTCCTCTTATATGAAGTACTTCTAATTTATCACAATAAAAAATGAGACTAGGTTCAGGAGGAAAATTTATTAAAATTTTGGGATGAAAATGAGGAAAAATTATCTAAGAAGTTAATAATCTAATTTCCTTTCCAAACATGTGAAGGCGTAAGTATTAGAGGATCTTTTAGATAAGTATTTTGTATGCTGGAGATGGAATGTGATGGCGCCAAGACACCTTCCTCGAACGCCGGGGATGACGGACGTCTTCCTCCTCGAAGTCCTGCAAGAAAAGTCCCCGGGGACCGGTGGCGCCGGTGGGGACCCTCCGACGATCAAGTCAGTTGCTTGGGCTCAGACAAAGAACCACTCCAGCGAAGAGGAGCTGAGGCGGTTAGGGTTTTTGCTGGGAGAAAGAAAGTTCAGAAAAAACCAGAGTTCAGATCCCACTTACAGCCTGAGCATGTGCCTTTTATACCTGTCTGAATACCCCAACTTGTGGCTTCGGAAGATCTCCATCGTACCGTTGATACGTGTGGTATTACACGTATCCGGTAGCTGTGTAGGTTTTCAGTGTACGCCGCCGGTTGATATGACTAGGCACCATTGCTGGAGGTAGCGAGCCGTACGCCGTGGCGAGGCATGATAGAGCACAGGGACATGCAATGCGCCAAACACCGTTATGAGGCATGGCCCTCCGTAACGGGGCACAATCACGGGAGTACCGAATGGTACGCCATGGCAGGGCATGGTTATGCACAGGGGCATGCAACGCGCCAAACATCGTTATGAGGCATGACCCTCCGTAACGGGGAACAATCACGGGAGTACCGAATGGTACGCCATGGCAGGGCATGGCTATGCGCTAGAAATCATGTATGAGTACCGTACCACCTGATAGTTGTTGTTTTCCTTGGCAGTCAAGTCGCATGCTAATCACCGATGACCCCCTCCCCGACCCCGAGGGGGTACCGGGGGTAGGGGAATGACAGTGCATCCCGAGACCGGTGGGGGCTTCGGGGTTAAGAAATGATGACCCTACCCCCGACCCCGAAGGGGTACCGGGGGTAGGGGAATGACAGTGCACCCCGAGACCGGTGGGGGCCTCGGGGTTAAGAAATGATGACCCTACCCCCGACCCCGAAGGGGTACCGGGGGTAGGGGAATGACAGTGCACCCCGAGACCGGTGGGGGCCTCGGGGTTAAGGAATGATGACCCTACCCCCAACCCCGAAGGGGTACCGGGGGTAGGGAAATGATAGTGCACCCCGAGACCGGCGGGGCCTCGGGGTTAAGGAATGATGACCCTACCCCCGACCCCAAAGGGGTACCGGGGGTAGGGGAATGACAGTGCACCCCGAGACCGATGGGGGCCTCGGGGTAAGGAATGATGACCCTACCCCCGATCCCGAAGGGATACCTGGGTAGGGGAATGACAGTGCATCTCGAGACCGGCGGGGCCTCGGGGTTAAGGAATGATGACCCTACCCCCCCAGAAGGGGTACCGGGGGTAGGGGAATGACAGTGCACCTCGAGACCGCGGGGGCCTCGGGGTTAAGAATGATGACCCTACCCCCGACCCCGAAGGGGTACCGGGGGTAGGGGAATGACAGTGCACCCCGAAACCGGCGGGGGCCTCGGGGTTAAGGAATGATGACCCTACCCCCGACCCCGAAGGGGTACCGGGGGTAGGGGAATGACAGTGCACCCCGAGACCGATGGGGGCCTCGGGGTTAAGGAATGATGACCCTACCCCCAACCCCGAAGGGGTACCGGGGGTAGGGGAATGACAGTGCACCCCGAGACCGACGGGAGCCTCGGGGTTAAGGAATGATGACCCTACCCCCAGCCCCGAAGGGGTACCGGGGTAGGGGAATGACAGTGCACCCCGAGACCGCGGGGGCCTCGGGGTTAAGGAATGATGACCCTACCCCGACCCGGTAGGGGAATGACAGTGCACCCCGAGACCGTGGGGCCCTCGGGGTTAAGGAATGATGACCCTACCCCCGACCCCGAAGGGGTACCGGGGGTAGGGGAATGACAGTGCACCCCGAGACCGGCGGGGGCCTCGGGGTTAAGGAATGATGACCCTACCCCCGACCCCGAAGGGGTACCGGGGGTATGGGAATGACAGTGCACCCCGAGACCGGTGGGGGCCTCGGGGTTAAGGAATGATGACCCACCCTGAGACCGGCGGGGCCTCGGGGTTAAGGAATGATGACCCTACCCCCGACCCCGAAGGGGTACCGGGGGTAGGGGAATGACAGTGCACCCCGAGACCGGCGGGGGCCTCGGAGTTAAGGAATGATGACCCTACCCCCGACCCCGAAGGGGTACCGGGGGTAGGGGAATGACAGTGCACCCCGAGACCGGCGGGGGCCTCGGGGTTAAGGAATGATGACCCTACCCCCGACCCAAAGGGGTACCGGGGGTAGGGGAATGACAGTGCACCCCGAGACCGGCGGGGGCCTCGGGGTTAAGGAATGATGACCCTACCCCCGACCCCGAAGGGGTACCGGGGGTAGGGGAATGACAGTGCACCCCGAGACCGATGGGGGCCTCGGGGTTAAGAAAAGATGACCCTACCTCCGACCCCGAAGGGGTATCGGGGGTAGAGGAATGACAGTGCACCCGAGACCGGCGGGGGCCTCAGGGTTAAGGAATGATGACCCTACCCCCGACCCCAAAGGGGTACCGGGGGTAGGGGAATGACAGTGCACCCCGAGACCGGGGGGGGCCTCGGGTTAAGGAATGATGACCCTACCCCCGACCCCGAAGGGGTACCGGGGGTAGGGGAATGACAGTGCACCCCGAGACCGGTGGGGGCCTCGGGGTTAAGGAATGATGACCCTACCCCCGACCCCGAAGGGGTACCGGGGGTAGGGGAATGATAGTGCACCCCGAGACCGGTGGGGGCCTCGGGGTTAAGGAATGATGACCCTACCTCCGACCCCGAAGGGGTTCCAGGAGTAGGGGATGACAGTGCACCCCGAGACCGGCGGGGGCCTCGGGGTTAAGGAATGATGACCCTACCCCCAACCCCGAAGGGGTACCGGGGGTAGGGGAATGACAGTGCACCCCGAGACCGGTGGGGGCTTCGGGGTTAAGAAATGATGACCCTACCCCCGACCCCGAAGGGGTACCGGGGGTAGGGGAATGACAGTGCACCCCGAGACCGGCGGGGCCTCGGGGTTAAGGAATGATGACCCTACCCCCGACCCCGAAGGGTACCAGGGATAGGGGAATGACAGTGCACCCCGAGACCGGTGGGGGCCTCGGGGTTAAGGAATGATGACCCTACCCCCGACCCTGAAGGGGTACCGGGGTAGGGGAATGACAGTGCACCCCGAGACCGGCGGGGCCTCGGGGTTAAGGAATGATGACCCTACCCCGACCCGAAGGGGTACCGGGGGTAGGGGAATGACAGTGCACCCCGAGACCGGTGGGGGCCTCGGGGTTAAGGAATGATGACCCTACCCCCGACCCGAAGGGGTACCGGGGGTAGGGGAATGACAGTGCACCCCGAGACCGATGGGGGCCTCGGGGTTAAGGAATGATGACCCTACCCCGACCCCGAAGGGGTACCGGGGTAGGGAAATGACAGTGCACCCCAAGACCGGCGGGGGCCTCGGGGTTAAGGAATGATGACCCTACCCCCGACCCCGAAGGGGTACCGGGGGTAGGGGAATGACAGTGCACCCCGAGACCGGTGGGGCCTTGGGGTTAAGAAATGATGACCCTACCCCCGACCCCGAAGGGTACCGGGGGTAGGGGAATGACAGTGCACCCCAAGACCGGCGGGGGCCTCGGGGTTAAGGAATGATGACCCTACCCCCGACTTGGTCAAGTTGGCAAAAAAGAAACAAGTTTTCCACCCCTTGATTGACGAAGGCAGGAGGAGCTTCAGAACCCTATTGGGTCGGGGCTGGAACAGCCACCATCCCCTTTGGGCTCGAAGGGAATAGAAATTGCGGAATAAACTGATCCTAGGGGTGATACCTAGGCGATGGCAAAGGATGACGAAGGCACTGACTACCCGACAAGAGTTCGGGACCAGCTGAGAGGGGGTCAAGGAGTAAAAATCAAGAAGGTTGACAAAGAAAGGATGGAAAGGAGGACGGAGACCTGCCTGCAGGCAGATCTCATAGAGGGCTACCCGACCGGGTCGGGAGGAGATGACCCGGTCGTCAGGAGTTGGCGGGAATAGCTCAATTTCCCGAGGGATTCTGTAGCGGGCCCGGATCCTCTCCAGATCCGACCGCTTCATTGTGGAGGCCGTCCCCTCTGGGGACTCCTCCACCCTCGAAGAGGTCCCGGCTCTCAGCCGGTGGCCCCTCGAGGGGGCTCCCCCAATGGCCCGCGCTGGGCCAAAGGGACGTGGTCCTCTGGATCGGAGGACCACTCGAGTGGGGGAGAGGGGATGGGAGAGACGTGGCACCTCGAAGAGGGAGGACGGTCCTCAGAACCGTCCTCCGAGGTCCAGGAGGGAGTACTCATGAGTGGGATGGGGGAAGCTAACCTGGAAAACCAAAGGAGACCGGGCGCAAGCTCGCGGGTTGCAGGAGAAACGGGAGGATGAGCAAGGAAGAAGACAATGTGAAGGGCGGTGTGGCATAAGCCCACCCCCCTCACCTAGCTTTATTAAGTTTTCAAAACGTCCCGCCATGTCTTTTCAACCACGCGGCTCCTTGCCATACGCCGGTTCGCCTCGCGGAACGCCCCGGCGCGTGGTGTGGCACGCCTCCAGTCAGTGATGGGACCTCGCTGACGTCGCCGTAATAAGAGGAAATGATGACACCTTTTCGCGCGGACTCCGAAGAGCCAGTCCTCATTCTCGAGGGTGATCATGGCTGGCACATTGTACGGAAAGCCGCCTCCTTGCATTCCCCGCGCCGTCCGCATAAAAGTCGAGGACAGGGATCAGCCACGTGGAGAACGCCCCTTGAGCCTCAGCAGTGGGACCCGCTTCGCCCCAGGGGCGAGGGGGCATCTGATATGACTGATCCCAGCGTCGTCAGAAAAGGTAACGGCAGCCACTCATTCCCCTACCCCCGGTACCCCCTCGGGGTCGGGGGTAGGGTCATCATTTCTTAACCCCGAGGCCCCCACCGGTCTCGGGGTGCACTGTCATTCCCTACCCCCGGTACCCCTCGGGGTCGGGGGTAGGGTCATCATTTCTTAACCCCGAGGCCCCCACCGGTCTCGGGGTGCACTGTCATTCCCCTACCCCCGGTACCCCTCGGGGTCGGGGGTAGGGTCATCATTTCTTAACCCCGAGGCCCCCCCGGTCTCGGGGTGCACTGTCATTCCCCTACCCCCGGTACCCCTCGGGGTCGGGGGTAGGGTCATCATTTCTTAACCCCGAGGCCCCACCGGTCTCGGGGTGCACTGTCATTCCTACCCCCGGTACCCCTCGGGGTCGGGGGTAGGGTCATCGTTTCTTAACCCCGAGGCCCCCACCGGTCTCGGGGTGCACTGTCATTCCCCTACCCCCGGTACCCCCTCGGGGTCGGGGGTAGGGTCATCATTTCTTAACCCCGAGGCCCCCACCGGTCTCGGGGTGCACTGTCATTCCCCTACCCCCGGTACCCCCTCGGGGTCGGGGGTAGGGTCATCATTTCTTAACCCCGAGGCCCCCACCGGTCTCGGGGTGCACTGTCATTCCCCTACCCCCGGTACCCCCTCGGGGTCGGGGGTAGGGTCATCATTTCTTAACCCCGAGGCCCCCACCGGTCTCGGGGTGCACTGTCATTCCCCTACCCCCGGTACCCCCTCGGGGTCGGGGGTAGGGTCATCATTTCTTAACCCCGAGGCCCCCACCGGTCTCGGGGTGCACTGTCATTCCCCTACCCCCGGTACCCCCTCGGGGTCGGGGGTAGGGTCATCATTTCTTAACCCGAGGCCCCCACCGGTCTCGGGGTGCACTGTCATTCCCCTACCCCCGGTACCCCCTCGGGGTCGGGGGTAGGGTCATCATTTCTTAACCCGAGGCCCCCACCGGTCTCGGGGTGCACTGTCATTCCCCTACCCCCGGTACCCCCTCGGGGTCGGGGGTAGGGTCATCATTTCTTAACCCGAGGCCCCCACCGGTCTCGGGGTGCACTGTCATTCCCCTACCCCCGGTACCCCCTCGGGGTCGGGGAGGGGGTCATCGGTGATTAGCATGCGACTTGACTGCCAAGGAAAACAACAACTATCAGGTTGCACGGTGCTCACACATGATTTCTAGCGCATACCATGCCCTGCCACGGCGTACCATTCGGTACTCCCGTGATTGTGCCCCGTTACGGAGGGCCATGCCTCATAACGATGTTTGGCGCGTTGCATGCCCCTGTGCATAACCATGCCCTGCCACGGCGTACCATTCGGTACTCCCGTGATTGTGCCCCGTTACGGAGGGCCATGCCTCATAACGGTGTTTGGCGCATTGCATGTCCCTGTGCTCTACCATGCCTCGCTACGGCGTACGGCTCGCTACCTCCAGCAATGGTGCCTAGTCATATCAACCGGCGGCGTACACTGAAACCTACACAGCTACCAGACACGTGTAATACCACACGTGCCAACGGTACGATGGAGATCTTCCAAGCCACAAGTTGGGATATTCAGACAGGTATAAAAGGCACATGCTCAGGCTGTAAGTGGGATCTGAACTCTGGTTTTTTCTGAACTTTCTTCCTCCCAGCAAAAACCCTAACCGCCTCAGCTCCTCTTCGCTGGAGCGGTTCTTTGTCTGAGCCCAAGCAACTGACTTGATCGTCGGAGGGTCCCCACCGGCGCCACCGGTCCCCGGGGACTTTTCTTGCAGGACTTCGAGGAGGGAGACGTCCGTCATCCTCGGCGTTCGAGGAAGGTGTCTTGGTGCCATCAGAATGTTTGCAGATTTTTTTTTCCCTTTTGGTACAATAAATTCCTCCTCGCCGTTCGATAAAGAGGCTTGATTTGAATTGCCAATATTTTATTCTATTCTTTTATAAATATGAAAAATAGCAAGAATATTTAGGTCATGAATCTTTTTCTTTTTCTAAAGTTAAAAGGAGGGAATGCAACATTGTGGAACCTCCAATGAGTAACAAATGAGTGGGTGGCTGGTTGCTTGAGTAGATGGTTTAACGCACTTGTTATGTGGGAACTATGGGTCATTTCTAAAGCAAAGAAACCAAAGCTTAGAAAATAATTTTAAAAATTATTAATTTAATAAAATATTTATTTTTGATAGTTGAGTACATGGATTAAGTATATTTAAACTACATGAATTTTAATAATAAATAATTAAAATATTAAATTGCATCGAAAAGGTAATATCATCTATGAGACAAATTTGATCATCCGATCAACATCAATTTTTGTTATAGAATTATTTGTTAGAGTCAACATGTGATTTCTACTCTCTTAATGCATGCCCATACATGCATGCACGTGCACACATTTATATAAGAAAATTTAATTAGCTATGCTAGAGTAACTTCCATTTGGTTACCAATGGGTCTAGATTAGATAAAGTCTTTTATTATTGATCTAAGCTATTAAAAGTGATTTATTATTTTAAAAATATTTAAATATTAAAAAGGATATAATTTGGAAACTTTCAATCCATGCATTGTATTATCAAAAAAATTAAAAATCTTAAATAATAAAATGATTATATTTTTCATCACTTGATGT
Organism: Calamus simplicifolius; assembly: GCA_900491605.1. Taxonomy (NCBI): domain Eukaryota; kingdom Viridiplantae; phylum Streptophyta; class Magnoliopsida; order Arecales; family Arecaceae; genus Calamus; species Calamus simplicifolius. Next base: position 144,719 of record UESW01004269.1, read on the forward strand.
ATAGCCAAGAAATATTCAAATCATATGAGTTTATGTCAAAATAATTAGAAGTAACTGTTCACATGTGAATCAAATCATGTACGACTTTACCTTCCCATGTAATTTAATTAGATCTGATCATAGATCTATTCAATGTATCCAAATCAATCTGTCTTTATATTTGGTATGTATTGCAATCAAAGATTCATGTGATTATATGCAAATGTGAATATTCTTAAAAGTTTAGTGATAACCATGCATTAGCATAATATAACTTCTTATTCTTATTCAGAAAAGATTTACAAGTTCCACATTAAATTATTGACCCATAGGTATCCTGATGACACCTACGATCGCCTTTGGCCGTCGTTTCACCCAGATGACTGGCTTGGTATAAATACTTCCGAGATCATCCAGAGTCAGCCTGGGGATGGCTTTCAGGTGCCATCTATCGTTATGAGTACTGCAGTCACGCCATCGGATAATACCAGTTTGGACTTTTACTGGGATTCGGAGAGTGGATTTGTTCGTCCTATGTACTATATCTACATTCACTTCGCCGAGTTTGATTCAAACGAGACAGATTAATGGATGTGTTCGTAAACGGGCAAGTTCTTACGAGGAATTTCACTCCTTCTTACCTACTATCAACTCAGTTAACCTTCGCAGGTAAGTTTCCGAGTGCGACTCAGTATGGTTTTAGCATAACCAAGGCGGCCGGTTCCAACCTTCCTCCAATCCTCAATGCTGTGGAGATCTTCAGTACTCTTTCCTTGCCGAATTTAGCATCTGACAGAGGAGATGGTATATATTGCTACCTTGGTTAACTAAGGATAATATCTCTTTTATATATATATATATAACTGTTAACGCTAATAACTTCAAGTAGCATAACTTCTCTAGAATTGTAGTAATCTTGAGTGATCCAAAAAAGGAGAGCTTTGCATTGTTTTCTCTGTTTGGTTGTTATCTTTAGACCTAGTTGTTTCTTTTACATGAAACACCATCACGATCTTTCACACATGCATGACCGTCCTGTCATTTGTAAGATAATGTGATTAGGTGCAACCATATACACAAATGTATATCTCCAAGATGGGATCAGGGAAATCATCCATGTGCAGAAGATTAGGATGGTCCTTTGCATGAAAAACCTTACCCCATCCCTTAACTCTTAAGATATCCATCTATATTCGATTACTTTGAAAAGGCCCAGGTAAACTAGAAAATGTTCTTTTCAACCTTCTAGATAGTGAAAAAAAGAAAAGTAAATATAATAATGAGTTTTCAAATTTGATAGCATTTTTTTGAAAACCTTTTTCCATTTCTTTTCATGAAGCATCCTCTCACAATACATGTACGTGTGTATATATAGTCCTTGTGTATATACATTTCATACAAAATTAGGCATATCTTTATATATTTAATTTTATTTGTTCTATACACAATAATATATAAGCCAATAACAAATTAAACATTAAGGCCGTTGAAATTTAAGATATTCTTTTTTCATGCAAAACAAGATTTTTAAACATAAACTAGGAGTCATGCAATATAATAGAACTTAATTTTCTTTAGGAAATAATGATCATTGTACTTCTAACTATATACAGAGTTTATTATCGTAGTGGCCATTGTTTGTCATAAAGTATACGACTGTGACCATTTCTTTCACAAAGAGAGGACTTTAGCAACTTAGCGACATTTAACAATGATCAACTAATGAGAAGGCAACGGTGTAAGGGATTAATCACATCACTGAAAATGGGCTGGCACAACAAGCACTTCTCTTATGCCTCATAAAAGAAAGTTGATCAACTAAAGAGAAAGTTGGCCTTGTTAACCAGCTAATTTTCATTTTGTTTTTCATAAAAAAGGTAATTTTCATGGTAAAAATATTTTTCATGAGCAATGGTTTTCTTTTTCTTTTTTTTTTCACATTAGAGACAGGAAATGACTTTTCCATTAACGTAGAAAGAAATTTGTCCGTAATTTCAAACATAACATTGGTATAATTTTAAATAATAAAAATACTTTAATAATACTAATAATGAATAAGGCTATTTACTCTTCCACGTTCGTATATTATTACTACCACTGTTACTACTAGGAATGGCAACTACTTTTACAGGAAATTAAATTTAGAAAGAACATGAAAAGGTTGCATTCTTTACTTTCTTGCTCAACTTTTCTGAACACATAAGAACATGAAACTTTTTAATTTTATTCTTGTAAGCTATTAATGTAATTTAATGCAATTAATACCCTTTTGCCTTCCATGGACAGCACATGTACATTTTACACCTGCTTTAGGCATGCAACTTGTGTTTTTCTTTAAAGAATTAATGGTCAGTTAAATATTATAGCAAGACTTAACTTGAAATGTTTTTTTTTTAAGTGTTTTTTTTTGGCCTGTATTATATGTAACACATGATGTGGCTATGTCTACCTTGTGAGCACGTGCTAGTTGAAGCTATGATGGGCCTCAAGAATTGTTATGATATGAAGAATTGGCAAGGTGATCCCTGTGGTCCTGAAAATTTCACCTGGAAAGGCGTACAGTGTACCGGTTCGAGCTCTAATCCTCCAAGAGTTACATCCTTGTAAGCCTCTCCAACTTTGTTTTTTTCTTAAAATAATTCTAAAATTTATCAATAATACTTAGATTAAACTATTCGTGCTGTCCCGCTTGCTTGCTTTGCAGAAATCTATCCTCACTGCGATTGTCACGTAATATACCCGTGGCTCTTCGGAACCTCGAAGCCATCGAGTACTTGTAAGTATTGAAAACTACCACTCTCTTGGTCTTATTTCTCAAAACGACAATTTTCATGTCGATAGAATTCTTCCGCAACCATGATGTACTGATTGCCTTTTGTCACAGGGACTTATCAAACAATAATTTTACGGGCCCAATACCAAATTTCCTGTCAGGATTGCCATCCCTTCGCATGCTGTAAGCTTAAACTAGTCTCTCACAATAAAATAAAACCAAGGAAAATTAATGCTAGTCTCTGTTAGAAAGTACTCTTGTGCCAGATTTACAAGTAGCTAGTATTTTTGGCCTTTTTGCAGAAATTTGTCAAACAACCAACTCAATGGGTCGATCCCAGCTGCTCTCACTCAGAAGCAAGCAGATAGCTTGCTAGAGTTAAGGTTTGCTTCATTCGTTCAATATAAAATTGACTCTTGGTATAATGAACACACATGATGCTTTCCAGAGACAAAAAGGAAAAGAAGAAAAGTTTCCTTCTTAGTTCTTAGTCACTGTGGACTCTAACATTTGAGTATTTTTCTGTGCAAGAACGGAAAATAACCCGGATTTGTGCCCGAACGGGAACAAATGCATGGATCATGGGAAGAAGAAGAAGACGCTTTCTACTGCTGTCATTATCGTCGTTTCAGTGATTGCGGCTTTGTTAATGGTATCGGCGATATTAGTGCTGCTACACCACCAAAGAAGAAGAAAAACGCCGAGCCCACCATGTAAGTCTGGGCAATACTCAAATAAATAATAAAAAAAAGAGTCTGAACCATGATTGCTGTTTGTAATAACTCCCATGGATTTTTTTCCCTTAAAAAAAAAAGAAAGAAAAAGATAATTATGACTTAGGAGAAGTCCATGGCAATTCTTGTCAAAGATAGGAAAGATTTTTTTTTTTTTTGTTTTGTCCAAGGAATTAACTAGAGTCAAAGCAAGAGAATTGGACTTAGTGAAAATAAGTACTGGACTAGGAATTCCGCACAAATATGTACCGTCATCGTCTAATTTTTCTTTTCTTTTTCCAAGCAATCCATAAAAATAGGATGTATCTTGTCATCTCTTTATATCATTGTTTCTAGGAGCATAGATCATGTGGAATAAATAATTTTCTTTTAACCATATCAGCGCCAGCGCCCTTTGTTCAAGCACAACCAAAAGAAGCAACGGCCATTGAAGACCAACCCCTTCAACAAGGGAGCCGTAAATTCACGTACTTGGAGTTGAAGACCATCACCAATAACTTCGATCGGCTCCTTGGCAAAGGTGGGTTTGGGACCGTTTACCACGGCCGCTTCCGAGACGGCACCGAAGTCGCCGTGAAGTTGCGGTCTCGCATGTCGGCACAAGAGAGTGGGTTCGATGAGTCTCCAATTGGAGGAAGCGATTCGCAAACAATCAAGGAGTTCCAGGCTGAGGTATTGGCTTCCAAACTATTTTAGCTCTAAGAAGTCATGGCGTTCTACCTCCTATATTCTCATTACTTTGAGTGATCTATCCGCTGCAGGCCCTTCTCTTATCAAGGGTTCATCACAGAAATTTGGTGTCTTTGATTGGCTATTGCAAGGATGATAATTACCTTGGACTTGTGTACGAGTATATGGCCAACGGGAGTCTCAAAGACCATCTTACAGGTATGGAGAGAGGCATTTTCTGATCTACCCAGCGTTAAAGTTTTCTTTTGATAAAATGGTGGGAAATATGGAGAATTTGTTGGAAGAGGAGAAGATATTTTTTTTTGGGCAAATTTCTGGATTCTTTCTATTTTTTTTTCTCATCCTCAAACATGAAAGGATACATGGCCTTTTATAATTACAAAATAACTCTTGGTCTTCCACAATACTTAATTCAAAATAGCAACTTCCTATGCAATAACAGCAACTTCCTATGCAGCAATTAAATAACAGCAACTTTCTATGCAGCAATTAAATAACATCAACTTCCTATGCAGCAATTAAATAACAGCAACTTCCTATGCAGCAATTTCCAACAATCAAGTTTATTTTACAACACCCCCCTTTAAACTTGATTCTTCATGACTCCAAGCATGCTTCTTAACTTCTTGAACTCTTCTTCCTTGAGGGCTTTTGTGAAGATATCAGCTACCTGATCTTTTGTTGAAATATGGAGAAGTTGTACTTCTTGATTTTTGATATAATCTCGAATAAAGTGAAATCTTGTATCAATATGCTTACTTCAATCATGGAAGACTAGATTTTTTGTAAGTTGTATATTAGATTTGTTATCAACAAAAATGTTGGTTGGCTCTTCATGTGAAATCTTCATTTCTTGTAGTAGTCTTTGAAGCCAAAGTGCATGGCAAACACAATTTGCTGCAGCAACATACTCTGCTTCACATGATGAAAGTGTAACAATTTGTTGTTTCTTTGAAGACCATGTAAATGCTGCACTTTCAATATAAAAGGCAAATCCACTCGTACTTTTCTATCATCAATATCTCCTGCCCAATTGCTATCACAAAAACCAACTAATTTTATTGGATTAGTAGATGAATAGAAAATACCATAATCTTGCGTACCTTTGATATATCGAAGGATTCTTTTTGCAACAATTAAATGATCCATTCTTGGCTTCTCCATGTAACGACTTATAACTCCAACACTATAAGCAATATCCGGCCTTGTATTTGTAAGATATCTTAAGCTTCCAACCAAACTTTTATAATATGTTGGATTGACAAGATCTCCTTTTCCATCTTTACTTAATTTAGTATTGTATTCAATTGGGGTGGTGCTTGAATTGCAATTCTTCATCTTGAATTTCTTCAAAATTTCCTTTACATATTTGCTTTGTGAAATAAATATGCCTTCATCTGATTGATTTACTTCAATACCTAGAAAATAAGACATTAAGCCAAAATCTGTCATTTCAAATTCTTTGATCATTCAAGTCTTGAAAACTTCAATCATTGCAAGATTATTTCCTGTGAATATCAAATCATCCATATATAGACAAACAAATAGAACATCACCAACATGATTAGACTTCATATAAAGAGAATGTTCAAGAAGGCATTTTTGAAAACCATTTTCAGCAAAATACTTATCAATCCTTGTATTCCAAGCTCGTGGAGCATGTTTCAATCCATAAAGAGCTCGTTTGAGTTTGTAGACTTTGTCTTCTTGTCCTTTTTGAATGAAACCCAAAGGTTGTTCTACATAGACTTCTTCATTCAAATATCCATTCAAAAAGCTGATTTCACATCCATTTGAAAAATTTTTCATTTCATTTGAGCTGCTAAGGAAATGAGAAGGCGTACCGTTTCCATTCGAGCAACATGAGAGAAAACTTCATCATAGTCAATGCCATATTGTTGTTTGTAGCCTTTTACTACCAAGCGAGCTTTGTGTTTTTCTATTTCTTCACTTGCATTTGTTTTTGTTTTATACACCCATTTGACTCCAATGGCTTGATGACCTTGGGGAAGATTTGTGAGTTCCCAAGTGTTATTTTTCTCTATTGATGAAATTTCTTCATGAATGATATTTCTCCATTTTTCTTCTTTATTTGCTTCATAAAACTCAATTGGATCATAACCTGCAAAAAGATAAAACATAGTATAATCATTAGCATCAAGACGCCTTGTGACGTCAAGCAATTCTTGCACACTCCGAGTTTTGTGTGCTCTATTTGAGGATGAGCCACTGGAACTTTCTTGTGGAGATGAATGTCTTGGACTTTGTTGTAGAGTTGATGGAATTTCTTCTTGATGTTGTGACTCTTCTTCTTCATTATTTTCTTGCCTTTCATTATTATCTTGCCAGCTCCACATTTGCTTTTCATCAAATTCAACATCTCTTGAAAAAATCACTCTCTTTGTAATAGGATTATACAACTTATAGCCAATTTTCAGTATATCCTAAAAGAATACACTTTTCTCCTTTATCATCAAGTTTGATCATTTTCTCATCAGGCACTTTGACATAAGCAATACTTCCAAAAATACGAAGATGATCAACCTTAGGCTTGTATGAACTCCATGCTTGCTCAGGTGTCATATTGTGAAGCCTTTTTGATGAAAATCTGTTCAACAAATAAACTGCACAAGCAACTGCTTCTCCCTAAAATTCTTTAGGCATATTTTTATCTTTCAACATACATCGAACCATATTTAAAATAGTTCAATTTTTTCTTCTGAAACCCCATTTTGCTGAGGTGAATAAGGCATAGTAACTTGATGAAAAATTTCTTGTGCTTTAAAAAAATTTGAAAACTCTTTGGATAAATAGTCACCACCACGATCCGATCTCAAAGCTTTAATTTGAAAACCACTTGTTTTTCAACAAGCAACTTAAATTTCTTAAATTTTTGAAACACATCACTCTTTTTTTTAATAAATAAACCCATGTCTTTCCAGAATAATCATCAGTGAAGGAAAGATAATATTCATTACATCCCATAGTTGTTGGTTTGATTGGGCCACAAACATCTGAATGTATCAATTCCAATGGTTTTGTTGCTCTTCTTGATCTTCCTGAAATGAAGGTTCTCCTTTGTTGCTTTCCAACTATGCAAGTTTCACATTTTTCCTTAGACATTTTCAGCCAAGGCATTCCTGTCACCATATTCTTGCTAGACAAAAGTTTTAATCCATCAAAGTTTAAATGTCCATATCTAAGATGCCATAGAGTAGAGTCATCAAGACTTTGTGTTAACATACAAGAGGAGCCATCAACATGCAAACTTAGCTCAAACATTCTATTTTTTGACATAGGAACATGTGCAATAAGAGTATTGTTGTTGTCTCTGATAGAAGACCCAATTCTTTTATGTGAATGTCATAGCCTTTTTCAAGCAATTGGCCCAAACTAAGAATGTTATTTTTAATGTCTGGAACATAATAGACATCTGAAATAAAATTTTGAGTGCCATTTTGAAGCTTGATAAGAATTTTACCTTTCCCTTCAACTGGCCTTTTAGAGAAATCTCCAAAAGTCACTGAGCCTTTGAAGCTTTCATCCATCTTAAAAAACATGTTCTTTATCCCACACATATGATTGCTAGCACCTGTGTCTAGATACCAAGTACTTCTTTTGATAGCACCAGTAATGTTATTGTAGGACAAAAGTAGAGTTACTTCTTCTTCTTGTTCTTTTGTAAAATAAATTTTCTCATCAACATAATTAACATTATCTTTGTACCAACAATCTTTAGCATAGTGCCCATATTTTTTGCAAAAAAAATATTATAGTGCTTGTTGTCCATACCTTCCTCTTCCTCTAGGATTAAAAAATCTTCCTCTACCACGACCTCGGGGATGGTGGTCTCTTATGTCTCCTTAACTTCTTTGAGGTTGATCTTGATGAAATCATCCACCTCTTCCTCTTCTTCCACGGCCTCGACCATGGAAACTTGTTTGATCTTTAAGATCACCTTTTTCTTGTAGTGTAAGATTTGTTTGAAGTACTTGCTCGATGGGTTTCTCCTCCATCCTTTTAGACAGCTTTTGCTCATGTGCTTGTAAAGAGCCCATGAGTTGCTCTATAGTCATCTCTTCTAATTCCTTTGATTCTTCAATGGCTACAACAATGAAGTCAAATTTTGCATCTAAAGAGCGCAAAATTTTCTCCATGATTCGAACATTAGTAATTTCTTCACCATTTCTTTTCAATTGATTGACTATAGACATCAATCTTAAAAAATAATTAGAAATTGACTCCCCAGTTATCATTTTGAAAGATTCTAATTCAGACCTCAAAGATTGTAGCCAAATCTTTTTCACCTTTTCTGCTCCTTTATATGCCTTATGCAATAAGTCCCATGCCTCCTTTGATGTTGCAGCTCCAGCGATAATCTCGAATGTGCCTTCATCTACACTTTGGTATAGTGTGTAGAGAGCCTTCTTGTCTTTCTTTTTTGACTCCTTATGTTGCTTTCTTTGCTCTTGTGTGAGCATTGCTTCACCTTCGGTCGGCTCCATGTAGCCGTCTTCTACAAGATCCCAAACATCAAGGGATCCAAGCAAAGCCTTCATTTGGATACTCCAGTTGTCATAGTTGTCTTTGGTGAGTTTGGATATTTGGGATTGAACAAAGTTCATGGAGGCCATGGATCTTCTGTGACTCTGATACCAAATTTGTTGGAAGAGGAGAAGATATTTTCTTTTGGGCAAATTTCTGGATTCTTTCTATTTTTTTCTCTCATCCTCAAACGTGAAAGGATACATGGCCTTTTATAATTACAAAATGACTCTTGGTCTTCCACAATACTTAATTCAAAATAGCGACTTCCTATGCAATAACAGCAACTTCCTATGTAGCAATTAAATAATAGCAACTTCCTATGCAGCAATTAAATAACATCAGCTTTCTATGCAGCAATTAAATAATAGCAACTTTCTATGCAGCAATTTTCAACAATCAAGTTTAGTTTCCAACAGAATGTTACAACTGGGTTCAAACTCTGAAGCCCATTCCAGAAGTAGGAGAGAGGTGCCAACCAACAGAAGTTTTTAATCCTAAATTCAAACCAGTTGAATTCTTTTTTGGTCACATTAACCTTTACTATAATTGGAAACATGAGATGCATGACGATGACATATCATTATGATTCAATTGGAGATGTTAGCCAAATCCAATAGAAAGGGGATTTGGATGCGGCAGGCACAATCAAAATTAATTATATAAATACATATAAAAATACATACATACATATACATGTACATACATGTACATGTATATACATGTATATATAGGGGCAGAGAGAGAGAGAGAGAGAGAAAGGATATGCGCACTTGATTTTATTGCACTTAAGCAGATTTTCACTTGAATCGAATCAAATTTAAATTCAAATATAATGGACTCAAGTTAATGTTTGAAATTATTATGTATAATGTACTATCTCTAAAATGCTTATACATTAAAGTTAATATGATTTAGAGATCCTAAGCTCATACTTCAAGAGGCCAAAAAAAATATTATTTGGTGTTATTTACTTGTTCATATTTTTTAACTAATTAATGCAAAAGTGTTGTTTTCTAAATCACATAATTTTTGGTGTTTGTGCATTTACAACTGGGTTCAAACTCCGAAGCCCATTCCTGAAGCAGGAGGGAGGTGCCAACTAGCAGAAGTTATTAATCCTAAATTCAAACCAGTTGAAGACTTTTTTTGGGTCACACTAACCTTTTTACTAAAATTTGAAACATGAGATGCACGATGATGACATATCATTATGATTCAATTGGAGATGTTAGCCAAATCCAATAGAAAGGGGATTTGGATGCGGTAGGCACAATCAAGATTAATTATATATAAATACACACACACACACACATATATATATATATAGACACGCACACATACAGAGAGAGAGAGAGAGAGAGGACATGCCTACTTGATTTTATTACACTTAAAGCAGATTTCCACTTGAATCGAATCAAATTTAAATTCAAATATAATTGACTCAAGTTAATGTTTAAAATTATTAGGTGTAATCTACTGTCTCTAAAATGCTTACACATTAAAGTTCATATAGTTTAGAGATCCTAAGCTCATACTTCAAGAGGCCAAAAAAAATATTATTTGGTGTTATTTACTTGTTCATATTTCTTAACTAATTAATGCAAGAGTGTCGATTTCTAAATCACATATTTTTGGTGTTGTGCATTTCAAAATCTAGGTCATATTTAATGATTTAGATCATCAATGTGAGACTCCTATCAACTAAATCTAGACTTGACCAAACCTAAACAGAGATTCTTTTAAGTGTAATAAGGACAATCACACTTTTTACACATTTTTAAAACCTATAGGTGAGAGCGCTTTAATTTCTCTATGAAATAAGATGCCATGCTATCCCGCTTTGTTTGAAAGGTCATCATGATCGAGTATCTCAATAGCCTTTTTTCTTTCATTGATTTATTCTTTGCGCCCTCGTTCTAGCGAGTCATAAAAGTTACCCACAATACATATAGAGATAGATTTGGTGAATATAGCCAAGTATATAATTTGGTTACCTTCCCATCCTTGGATCCATACGGATCTCAGATTATGAATATATGTATGTGTACATACATATATATATACACACTATATATACACACACATACATACATACATACATACATACATACATACATACATACATATATATATATATATATATATATATATATATATATGTGTGTGTGCGCGCGCGTGTGCGTGCGTGTGTGCATGTGTGTGTAGTTTTAAAAACCTTTAATACTCTTTTTGATGCAATATGTATTAATATGGACAATATTATAGATGCTGAGAATGTGTTGGCCGAAAAACTGAGAAGTAATGCCAGTGGCACGGGCCTCTTATAATGAACTTGATTAGTTTTCTATTAAAAAACAAAGAAAAAATTGGATTAGTTTTTGACCTTGAGAGGATGAAACAAACTATATCTAAATAATATAGTTCTGAAGGCTAGTTGTTGAAGAATATGGGGTGCAGGCTATGTATAGATATTTATATGTATGGCACATAAAGTTAGTATTCCACCATGAGGACTATAAAATTGTTTAGTCCTTTTATTCTCCCACCCCACTCCCTTCTTTTCTTTCTTCATGGAATCAAATATTTGAAGTTAATTTTCTACTATTTGCAATCCTATCACGATGAACTTAGACTAATTTGCCAGATAAGCCCGCGTTCAAGTCTTTTTAGAGATAATTGTCTGATTTCATCTCTTGCAGATAAAGCTAGTACTGGTAGAGTCCTAAGTTGGAGAGAGCGGCTTCAGATTGCAGTTGATGCAGCACAAGGTTTGGCAAAACTTTACATTATATGTTATTTTATAATTATTTTTATTGTAGGAATCCCACAAACTAAGGTTTAATGAACAGGGCTAGAGTACCTTCATAAAGGATGTGCCCCACCTATCATCCATAGAGATGTGAAGAGTAGCAACATCCTCTTATCACAAAACTTAGAGGCCAAGATTGCAGATTTTGGGCTGTCAAAGGCTTTCCTTGCTACTGATTGCACTCACGTGTCTACTGAGGCTATCATAGGCACTCCAGGATACATGGATCCTGAGTATGTTTTCCACTTCTAATAATTAGTCATCTCTATTTTCTTTTTCATGTACTTCACTTTTAGTAGGTAAGGTGAAACTTGCATGCCATGTCCAATGGAGGTCAAGTACTCTCCACACATGATCGTATAAAGAATTTGGTAAATCAAATAGGTTATCATGATGACCGATCATTGTTATCCTAAAATGATCTTATTCTTAGCAATCTAAAATCATCATGTTTAATTGGTTATGTGCAATGTCACAATGATTAAATATTTTTAAGTAACTATAATTAAATTATTTAGTGTGTTATAAAAATTTAAGATTACTAATCATGTAATGTTAAAACTATCTCTAATATTTTGCAAATGTCATGGTAACTTCTTGCTATTTTATATTATTTATTATTATATTACAAGATAATATTATAATATCATACTACATTATATTGCAATTATCATAATACTATAACTATAGCATTATAGTATAATAATATATTGTTATATCGTTATCATATCTATTATAATTATTGTAATATTATGACTATAATATATTATAATTACATTATTTTATTTTATATTATATATATTATATTATATTTTACTAATGTGAAAAATAAAATTAGGCCTTTTTTAAATAGATGATTGGCATTTCAGTTTCTAAATCTTAATCCAAGTTTACTATTTAGAGGTAGCCTTGAGTCAAGGATGGTTGTGAGATCATGACATTTGATAGTGATTCTAAATATAGAGATGATTTAGAATCATTGTCATGTAAGATCATATGGGTGCAATTAAAGGTGTTGATCTCATCATCTTGACTAGATCGTGGGTAACCTTGGATGGATCAACCCATATGAATCGCTCCTTTAGATATCTTCAAGATTAAAAAGACTAATGCAATTATTGTGTAGGTACCACAATACATTCCAGTTGAATGAGAAGAGCGACGTATACAGCTTTGGGGTTGTTCTTCTAGAGTTGATCACAGGCTTGCCAGCTATACTTAAAGTCCCTGACATGGTTCACATAATTCGTTGGATTCACCCTCAGCTTGCTAGAGGGGATATCACTAATGTTGTTGATGCAAGGTTGAAAGGGGAGTATGACACCAACTCTGTTTGGAAGGTGGCAGATATAGCAATGAACTGCACCATGCCAATAGCCAATCAGAGGCCAACGATGACCCAAGTGGTGACACAAGTGAAGGAGAGTTTGCGACTCGTGGTCGGTCATAAGAGAGCCCAAAATATCTATGCAGAAGTCCTTGAACAGGATCAAATCGATTTAGCTAAAATGGAAAGCATTGACATGAAAATTGCTATGAGTGGTCCAACACAAGATAAGGAGTATCTATATGAATATGAATATATGTGTATGTATGTGTGTCAATTTGCTTATGTATTATGTACTTCTAGTTTGGTGTTGCTTGTCAAAGTGTCTTGTTGTATCGAAATCATGTGTTGTTTGGCATTCAAAAACAATTGGAGATGACTAAACTTTTGTGCCTATGGTTATTGGTAGTCTTTGTGGTTTTGAATATAGTAATTTACTTGTATGAAAGATTTATTTCATGCATGTTTTGTTTTTAGTAATGTGTAATATGTGATGACTAGAATTATTCAGGAATGACTTATCAGTATGTGTGGAGCCAAAGGATTTCTTTTTTTTTTTGATAACAAAGGATAAAACCCCCTATAATTTAACATAACAAGTACTTTGGATATGTGTCTACCAATAACATCAATTGAGAAGGAAACAAAATCCATATCTTGTGCTTCTGAAAAGTGGGTGGTATGCCAACTAAATAATCTACAGCTTGAAGGCACATGACATATAATAGATAAATGAGAGATAGCTGCTTTGAGATTCCTTAGGCAATGTTTGAGAAATGGGATAAGGGGGGAGATATTTCTCCTAGATATCCCTCCTTATTTCCAAAAGCCACAATTACATGGGTTAGTTAGGAATATTTTTAACCAGAGGGATAACCCATGTTTAACCATAGGTTATTAAACATGGGTTATCCTCTCAATTTATTTCCTAGGACTAGGGGAATAGCTGATTGTTTTTCAGCTATCCCTTGAGGGCAAAATTGACATTTAAAAAAGATTCATCCTTTTCCACCGATCGCAACCTCTTCCCTTCCCCATCTCGTC
>UESW01004269.1:161427-204169 GCA_900491605.1 Calamus simplicifolius
ACAATTGAATGCGTCACTAAACAGGGACGCATTTCAATGCGTCGCTATGTTTTGGTTTATCTTTTTTTGGCTAGAAAGCTCGTAGTTGTACGTACATTGGGTTGGATTGGTTAGTCCACCCAATGGAACGGTGTGCACCGACGGCGTCACGGTGTGCCCAAATGACCGAATATGAGGTCCTGTCCAGGACTGATGATGCCTTCAGTCCGATCCATGCCATTGTGCCGAGAATGCAGCCTAAACCCTAAATGCCCTAAACCATTGATAACACCTAATTAATTAAAACCCAAAAACCCTAAAACCTAAAACCGTAATCCTAAAACCCTAAACTGTAAAACCCTAAACCCGCAATTAAACCCTAAAAACCCTAAAAACCCTAAAATTACCCTAAACCCTAAAACCCCCCAGAAACCCTAAAATTAAACCCTGTTGGGATATCATTTTTCCATTACTAATTCCTTGACTGATTGGCGATATATAGCACAAATTAACAGCTTCCATGTAGAGCTTGAAAATCCTAGAATTGAAGCATCTTTCTCTAACCGACCCAGTTCATAGTTTCCTTTCTACAATGATTCTTAGCAAAATCTTCATTAGAAACTAAATCAGTAGCTTCTCTTTTAGAAGCGTTGTCGAATCCAGCATCATATAGTGCTGTTGGGATGTCGTTTTTCCTTTACTGATTCCTTGACTGATTGGCGATATATAGCACAAACAACTTTCATACAAAATAGCACACATACTAGTTAATTCGTTGCTAATGTGTCGCTGTTTAGCGACGCTTTAGCATGCGTCACTAAACAGCGATGCATAGATATGCATCGCTAAATAGTGCGACGCATATCTATGCGTCGCTGTTTAGGGACGCATGCTAATGCGTCGCTATATTTTGGTTTATCTTTTTTCAGCTAGAAAGCTCATAGTTGTACATACATTGGGCTAGGTTGGTTGGTCCATCCAATGGAACGGTGTGCACCGGCGGTGCCACGGTGTGCCCCAATGACCGAATATGAGGTCCTATCCGGGACTGACGATGCCTTCAGTCCGATCCATGCCTTTGTGCCGAGAATACATCCTAAACCCTAAATGCCCTAAACCATTGATAACACCTAATTAATTAAACCCAAAAACCCTAAAACCCTAAACTATAAAACCCTAAACCCGCAATTAAACCCTAAACCCCCTAAAAACCCTAAAATTACCCCTAGAACTCTAAAATCCCTTGAAATCCTAAAATTAAACCCTGTTGGGATGTCATTTTTCCTTTACTAATTCCTTGACTGTTTGGCGATATATAGCACAAATTAACAACTTCCATGTAGAGCTTGAAATCCTCTAGAATTGAAGCATTTTTCTCTAATTGTCCCAGTTCATAGTTTCCTTTCTACAATGATTCTTAGCAAAATCTCCATTAGAAACTAAATCAGTAGCTTCTCTTTAGAAGCGTCATCGAATCCAGCATCATATAGTGCTGTTGGGATGTTGTTTTTCGTTTACTGATTCCTTGACTGATTGGCAATATATAGCACAAATAGCTTCCATGCAAAATAGCACACATACTAGTTAATTCGTTGATAATGCATCACTATTTAGCGACGCATAATTATATCGCTGTTTAGCGACGTAGATGTTTAGCGATGCATAATTGTGTTGCTATCTAGCAACGCAATAATGCATCGCTAAACAGCGACGCATAAGCATGCGTCGCTAAACAGCGACGCATAGTATTGCATCCCTGTTTAGCGACGCATAATTGCGTTGCTAAACAACGACGCATAGCTAGCGACACATTATGCTATGCGTCACTAAACAGCGATGCATATTATGCGTCGCTATATGAGTCGCTATTTTTTAACAAAAATTTTCGGAGTCGCTAAATTGTGTCACAGATTTTATGGGTCACAATTGCGTCACAATTTTATCATTATTTTATGACAAAAATTTGCATCGCTAAATGGCGTCGCTATTTCATGATTTCTTGTAGTGGACGTAGAGCAATCTTCAAGGAGAGGTCGAGGCAAGGGTTGGTAGAGTAGTTTCTAGTGATCGACCTTCTGATGGGGTAGGGGTGGAGGTATCTCCAGAGTAGATACCAGAGTTTTCTTCTTAGTCAGCTACCCTAGTGCTAGTAGATCCATCCCAGGCATAGGCTCAGGGTCAAGTATGCTAGCTCTAGTGGGGATGATCACTCTGGTAGTTGTAGTAGCAGTGAGTGCTAGCTCTAATTTTGCAGTCTAGAAATATTGAGGAGAGAAATGTAGAAAGAGCTAGAAAGTTGGGGCTCTAGAGTTTCAAGGCACTACTGACCCTATTCAAGCTAATGCTTGGCTTCAAAGAATATAAAGGGTCTATGAGGTAATGAAATGCTCAGAGAAGCAGAGACTGAGCATAGTTACCTTTTTACTGGAAGGTAAAGCTTAGAGATGGTGGAGGTCTATTAGTAGTAGATAGCCACAAGGAGGAATAATGACCTAGGAAGATTTCAGGAAGGAGTTCTATCAGCAGTATTACTTAGAGGTATATAGAGATTAGAAGAGGAAGAAATTCCTTAATTTGACCTAGGGGAAGAGGTCAGTGGCTGAGTATGAGGCCACTTTAATTTATGAGTTATCCGGTTTGTAGAAGCCTTGGTGGTGGATGAGAGGGCAAGTGTATTATTTTAGGATAGGCTAAATCTTTCAATCAAGGCTAAGACCAGCATGCAATGTTATGTTAGTTATGTTGAGTTGGTGCAAGGGGCTCTCAGAGCAGAGGAGATTGAAAAAGAGTTCCTTAGTAGGAAGTAGGAGAGCATAAAAAGGAGTGCACCTAGTTTTCCTTTAGGTGCATAAGGAACTCAGCCATTCAAGAGGCCCTAGATAGTGGGATAGTACAGTGCTAGTAAGGACCTGGATTTGTGTCAGTGTCCAGCCCAAATCCAAAGGAAACCAACACATAGAGGGGTACCTCAGGCTACCAAAGTAGAGTGGCAGGAGAGGCCAGAGGCCAGGGCCGCCCCTTTGGTGGAGGGAGTGATGCACCACAATGTAGTACTTATGGGAAGGCACACATTGGGGAGTGCAAGGGGGGCATCAGGAGATGTTATATATATGGTCAGATGGATCATTTGAAGAGAGATTACCCTAGGAAAGTACAGAGTAGTGATCACCCTTAAGGATCAGTTGCGCGCACCTAGAGGATAGCCTGTCAAAAGAGGAGATAGTAGTGCCCCAGCTTCAGCCAGTCACATAAGACCTAGTGCCTGTCAGCAGGAATGACCTCAAATGTCTCAAGGGCGAAAGCTAGAGTCTTTACAATGACCAGGCAGGAGGCACAGATTAATCCTAATGTAGTGACAGGTATGCTACCCATCAGCAATCATGATGCTTATGTTTTAATTGATTCTAGATCAACACATTCATTTATATTAGTAGATTTTACCAAGCATTTAAATAAAGAAATGAGTTTGTTGGGTAGTCAGCTAGTAGTGTCTATGCCAGTAGGGAGACCATTCATTGTAGACCAAGTATATAAATGTTATGCCATTTCAGTAGAGGACCAAGAATTATTAGCAGATCTGATCCATTAAACTTAAAAGAATTTGATGTTGTCTTAGGGATGGATTGGTTATCAGTGCATGGAGCCAAGGTAGATTGTTTAAAGAAGGAGGTAATATTTCATACCTCAAATGGTAGAGAAGTCTATTTCATTGGTGAAAGGAGAGTGCCACCCTTAGGAATGATTTCAGCTTTGGTAGTAGCTAATAGAATGTTGAGAAAGGGATATGAAGCCTTTTTAGCTTGTGTGGTGAATTTAGAAAACAGTGATTCAGAGCTAGCAAATCCCCCAATGGTATGTGAATTCTTAGATGTATTTTCTAAGGAATTGCCAGGGTTGCCACCATATAGAGAGATAGAGTTTAGTATATATTTGATTCCAACACCAGACCTATAGCCATGGCACCTTATATAATGGCTCCAGTAGAATTAAAAGAATTGAAAGTTCAACTTCAGGAATTACTTGATAGAGGGTTTATTAGATCCAAATATTTCACCCTAAGGAGCACCTGTATTGTTTGTAAAGAAGAAAGATGGTACCTTAAGGTTATGCATAGACTATAGATAGTTTAACAAGGTGACCATTAGAAATAATTATCTTTTGCCAAGGATAGATAATCTGTTTGATCAGCTTCAAGGGGCAGCAGTGTTTTTAAAGATTAATCTTAGATCTAGATATCATCAGTTGAGAATAAAGAGAGAAGATGTGCCAAAGACTGCTTTCAGGACCAGATATCGTTATTATAAGTTTTTGGTGATGCCTTTTGGCTTAACTAATGCCCTAGCTACTTTTATGGGATTAGTGAACCAAGTGTTCCAGAATTTCCTAGATAAATTGTTATATTGTGATAGTATTCATTGATGATATATTAATCTATTCTAGAAGCAAAGAGGAACATGAGCAACATTTGAGAACAATATTGCAATCTTGAGGGAGAAGTAGTTGTATGCTAAATTGAGTAAAACTAAATTTTAGCTTGATGAGGTAAAATTTTTGGGACATATAATCTCAGTAAGAGGAATAATGGTAGATCCTCAGAAAGTAGAAGCTATTGTGAATTGGGAAGCACCTACCAATCAAACAAAGGTAAGAAGTTTAATTTCTTAGGTTTGGCAGGATATTACAGAAGGTTTTATAAAAAAATTTTGAATTATAGCTTCTTTCATGACTAAGCTGCTAAGGAAGAACATTAAGTTTGAGTGGTCTAATGAATGTCAGGAAAGTATAGAGGAATTGAAAAAGAGATTGATTTCAGCTACAGTGATTACCCTCCTGAATAGTAGCAGTGATTTCATGGTAGACAGTGATGCATCTCTCAAAGGCTTGGGGTGTGTACTGATGTAGGTGGGAAGGTAATTGCTTACATTTCTAGACAGTTAAAATCTCATGAGAGAAATTATCCCACCCATGATTTAGAATTAGCTGCAGTAATTTTTTCTTTAAAATTTGAAGATGTTATTTATATGGGAGAAAATGTCAGATATTTACAAACCATAAAAGCCTAAAGTATATTCTAACTCAAAAAGAATTGAATCTCAAGCAAAGGAGATGGATAAAATTGATAAAAGATTATGATTATACTATAAAATATCACCCTAGAAAAGCTAATATAGTGGCTGATGCTTTGAGTCGGAAGTCTATAGCCACCTTAACTTCCATCAGAGTAGTGCAGTTACCTCTGATGTTTAATTTATAGAATTAAATGTAGAGCTGGCAATAGATAATTCAGGAACCTTAATAGCAAATTTTAGAGTTAGACCAATGATGTTTGAGAAGATAAAAGAGGCTCAGATGCAGGATCCAAGGTTGCAAAAAGTTAAAGATTAGTTCTGAGTGGATTCTAATCAAAGTTTTCTATTAGAAGTGATGGTTTATTATTATGTAAGGAAAGAATTTGTGTACCAGCAGTAGAGTCATTAAGAGAACAAATTCTGAGGGACGCTCACAACTTAGCTTATTCAATGCACCCAAGGAGCACCAAAATGTACAAAACCATTAAGCAGAATTATTGGTGGAATGCGATGAAAAGAGGGATAGCTAAGTTTGTTTCTAAGTGTTTAGTATGCCAGCAAATCAAAGCAGAGCATTAGAGTCCAGCTGGTAAGATGCAGCCTCTATTTATGCCAGAATGAAAGTGGGAGCACATTGCTATAAATTTTATTATAGGTCTCCAAAGAACAAGAGAAGGTAATGATTCTATTTGAGTGATAGTTGATAGATTGACTAAATCTACCCATTTCTTACCTATCAAGATTTCTTTTACCTTGGATAGATTAGCAAAGTTGTATGTAAATAAATTGTAAGTAGGCATGGTGTGCCGATATCTATAGTATCAGATAGAGATCCAAGGTTTACATCTTATTTTTGGGCAGAGTTACAGAAAGATTTGGGTACTAAATTAAGGTTTAATACAACATTTCACCCACAAATTGATGGGTAGTCTAAGAGGACTATTCAGACACTGGAAGATATGTTGGGAGCATGTGTCATGGAATTCTTAGGTAGTTGAGATGAATATTTGCTATTGATTAAATTTCTTATAATAATAGCTATCATTCTAGTATTGATATGGCACCTTATGAGGAGGGAGAAAGAAGGCTGCTAGGTTTAGAGTTGATACATCTCACAACATACCAGGTCAGAGTTATTAGAGCTAAGTTAAAGGTAGCCACGATAGACAGAAAAGCTATGCAGACAAGAAGCATAGAGAGGTGAAATTTGAAATAGGAGATAAGGTGTTTTTGAAAGTATCTCCTTGGAGGGGAATAATATGGTTTGGGAGGAAAGGAAAGCTAAGTCCCTGGTATATTGGAACTTATGAGGTTATAGAGAAGGTTGGGGCACTTGCTTATAAATTAGTTGTGCCTCCAAATCTCTCCCAAATTCATAATGTATTTCATATCTCAATGCCGAGGAGATATGTGCCAGATTCCTCTCATGTGCTTCAAGCTAAGCTTGTAGAGTTTCAGAAAGATTTATCCTATATAGCAGAGCCAGTGTAGATTCTAAATAGTGAGGTTAAACAGCTCCGTAGTAAGAGGATCCCTTTAGTTAAAGTCCAGTGCTAAAATAATTAGAGAGAGGAAGTTACATGGGAGAAGAGGATGAAATGAGGCTGAAGTATCCCCACTTATTTCAAAGTAAATGTAGATAAATTCTTATATTGTTCTGGAAGATTTGTATAATTAGTCAATTGAGATTTGTAATCAAGGCTTTTGTAAAGATTTTGGTGTTTAATGGCAAATTGTAGCAAGTTGGGGGAAGTTAAAATGAAAATCTGAAAGTTAGAATACCACAGAACTTCCTTGGATGAAGCCAGCAATGAAAAAAAAAAAAAAATTGGCCTTGTTTTCCCTTAGCCTTTTTAAAGTTTCCTTCATGTTATACCTTCAACCCCCCCCCCCCCCCCCAAAAAAAAAAAAAAAAAAAAAAAACTATGTTGGCTATCACTTGAAAACTCCACGAAAATGCTCCTGATAGTCGGCATGGTAGCTACCTATCACCCTTGTTAGTTGGCTACCATGCCGACTAACATGGGGTAAGTCCTCTATAAGGGCCACAGAGAGCCGACTCTGATGCCAGCTACTCTATGGGAAGCTTTTGTTCTTTAGATTAAAATGAAGGGTGTGCCGCAAAGAGCCGACTCTCATGCCGGCTATTTTAGGAGAAGCTTATATGTTTTTGTGCTGTGATGGATTGGAGCTATAGTAGCCAACTAGGGAGCCAACTACTTTGACTTAAGCCATCCAAAAAAAATTATTTTAAGTCATGCAACCTCTAGATTTGATGAAACATCAATGGAAAAGGGATTTAACACTAAATTGGGATAGTATTCCGGAAATGGTTCCGTAGAACCTACTGCTAGCCAGCTAGCTTGGGACAGTCTTTTGGGAATGTCAGGTGCGAGTATAACCACATTAACGCACTGGATTTTATCAGAATTCTGCAAGTTAAGCATGCTAGGATGAGAGTAAAGCAATGATGGGTGACCCTTTGGGATGTCATTTGGGGAATTAACCAAGAGTAAGAAAGAAAAGTTTTAGAAGTCATTTAGAAGATTGATTGAGGACAAAATAGGAAAAAAATTCAAGGCAAAATGTTAAGGCTGAGGGAGAGCCACGTGGACTTTAAAGAGCATGCTTTAAGAACCTTGGAGGGTAAAAAGAGAATTTTCATGGTAATTAAAACCCACTAACTCTTTTTTTAGCCTCTAAGCCACCATAAGAAGGGAAGAATGGGAGGAAAAAGGACATAAAAATAGAGAGAAAAGAGAAAGAGAAGGAAGAAAAAGAAGAAGAAAAGAGGAGGAAGAAGAGAAGAGAAAGCCAAGGGGTTTTCTTGCTTTCTAAGGTAAGTCTATTTTTTCTAAGCATGAGAATAGTATCAGAGTCTTGTGATTAGGATATGCATGATATGTTAGCATATATATTTTAGAGTATATGAAAGGGTGGAAGAAAATTATGTTAAGATGTTAAGCATAGAGCTACCATTCATAGTTGCATGAACCATTTCATGTTTATGGCCTTGATAATGCATACGTAATGACTTAGGTCAAGAAATTGGTTCTAAGGAACCGAAGCAAGAAAGATGGCAACCAATCAAGTGCGCTAGCAGCTAAGGTGAGTGGGTTTCTCATCGGGCTTTGTAAATTATTTTGAGTTATCATATGGGTATTTTGATATAGACATGAGTTATGATATATTGAGTATATTGTTTCTAAGGGTTTAAAATATGGAAATGAGAACTAAGTTTAAGTTGTATTTCAAAGCACGAGTTTAAAGTATATTTTACAGCAAAGCATGAGTTTAAAGCATATTAAAGCATGAGTTTAAAGCATATTTTAAAGAAAAGCATAAGTTAAAGTGAGTTTAAAGCATATTTCAAAGAAAAGCATAAGTTAAAACATGAGTTTCAGAAAAGAGCATGAGTATCAAAGAAAAGCTTGAGTTTTAGAGACATACATGAGCATATATGCATGGCAAAGTTTTTAAAAAAGTATAGCTAAGAATACAGATTTCAGAGCATGCATCAAACAGAGCGTCTGGCACCTATGGCAACATCAATTGGTGTTGTTTCCCCTACTTGTTCAACATGTAAAATTCCATCATTGAAGATTGCTCCCCATTAAATGTGTTTAATGGGACCAGACTATTCTCTAAAAGTATTTTGATACAACAAGAGGGATTGATGCAAGTTCAGGTTGCTTCGTAATTCTTGTTGAAAAGAGGAATGCTGGATAACTCTCCATCAACAAAGAAACAACTCTAAGTTTAGTAACGCTACCTCCACTTGGTACTTTTCGCTGGTAAATAGTTCTATTAAGTGTGTATTTTTATGAGGAATTTTGTTTACATAGATATAAGTGGAAGGTACAAGTGACATAATAGATATATTATTTATGGCTATGTGCTCATAAAAGAATGAAGCTCATATATATATATTTCAAAAGACATAAACCTTGATGATATTACTCTCAAGTAGCTGAGCAATGGAAGCATACAACTCCTGCAATGTTATATATGAAATACTATAATCTAAATGTATTTAAAATGTATGTTAGCCTCTTAACGGATAGAGATGCTTGCAATATATATAGAATTTACATGAATATAATGCTTACATCAATATAATGGTTATTCACTATTCTGTAAGATTGTTTGATGGTAGAAATATGGTTATTAGCATTTGGTAAGATAGAAAACCCAATATCCACTTTCTCATTTCTCCCCTTTTTGTGGTACCTGTATTTTACTCTTTCATACTTGAATATAATTAATATGCTATATAAGATAATTAAATAGTCCAATATTTCTAATCACTCATTTTTTGGCAAATCTAGTTCTCATTGTACATAGCTCATCATTGCCCATACAACCTTTCAATTATCAAACATCACCAACAAAATAAATATACACACCTTGTTACTTTATTTATGCGGTATCTTTGAAATAGTTCAATATTTATAATGCAGAGATAGTAAGCCATTATATTTTTGAACCAATATGTTGCTACAAACATGCTTCTAAGGCATGCTTATCTTAATTTAGTTTCCAAGTGAGTGTATCTAATTTTAATCAAGTTATGGAAGACATAAGTGCTGTGGGTTTAGAGGAAGCAAGGCAAAAAAAATTTCTTTAGATTCTTGGAAGTCTTCTATAGAATGCATTGCTTAAGAATTTAAGAATATGAAAACTTTGCAACACTATTTGTATTTTTTGTATTGCAAAGTGTCACAATTTTATATTTGTGAAGTATCATCATGAACATGTAACTCTTGAATAAACATACGCGGGTTATGGATGATGGATTCATGCCTCTTATATTGGCAATGGAAATTGTTTTATAAAAATCATAAACCCTAAACATACTTATGGCAAAGGTTTGAAAGATTCGTCATATCTCAAGGCTTTTGAGTAGTGGATTTTTAAATTTATGAAAGAAAGACTTTGAGACATGCCATTGTATAGGCTGGTTGATTTGGTAAAAAATATCCATCAAGAATTTAGTGTTGATTTACCAAACTACCAAGCTTGGCGTGAGAAGAAGATAGCTATATACGATGAAAATTTATAGTGATAGATCATGTTCCTATGACAATTTACACTGGGATTATGATGCCATCATAAAGACCAACCCTAGAAGCACAATGGAATTTGAAATCATTGAGAGTTGATTTACTCGGTTATTCATTTCATTTCATGCATCAATCAAGAGATCTGTTAAAGGATGCAGGCCTCTAATATTTATGGATGAAATATTAATAAAGCATAAGGATGGAGAAGTACTCCTTGGTGTTACATCAAAAGATGAAAACGATGATATGTTTTCTCTGGCCTATGCTATGATAGATACAAAAATTGATAACAATTGAAAGTGGTTTTGCTAATTATTGAAAGCAGCACTAAATCATTGTGATGACTACCGTGACAATGATTTACATTATGATCAATGGGCTCCAAATCTTTCTGATGGAATTGCTCAAGGACATAAAGATAGACATTTATTAACTATATTTAATCAAAACTTAAAGAGTAAGTAATAGAAAATTTTGAACAACCAAAACCAAAATAATGGAAGCATGGTTTGGTGTTTTGCTTACATCACTTCTCAAAGCACCATCACGAGTAGCCATTACATAGACTCCCGGATGCATGATGGTTTCATGTATCGAAGTCCTCCCAAATAGTATCGCTATATCCTAAATATAAGTAGCACATTTACATTAATATATAAATACACACGCATGGTGGACAGAACTGGAAAATTGTCTTAAAATTTGGTCCATCCAAGAATAAAATTATGGCTGATTCATGTACGCTAGCATGCTTTGGCCTTTTCCATGATATGAAGTCTTGCATCTTATGTGTCGCACCTTTTCGGTGCGGGTAATTCCTTGAGTTCAATCACTGTATTTGAGGGCCTTCAGTGAAGTTACGCTGGCATGCGGGGCTTCCCTTCTTCTTTTGCCTTTTATATACTTTCTTCAAACCAGTCAATATGGCCTTCCTATTTTTGGAGGGCTTACGTTCATGCGCCTCTTGCTTTACCTTCCTGCATTGGGAAGACAATAGTATCCTAGTGGTTCTCTCTTTCTCCCTACCTGCATAATAACCGATAAATGTAGTTATAAATATTAAAATATAATGATTGTTAGTTTTTAATATTTTATTTTATTTATTATTTTTAGTCTGAATTAAGCTTTTACATAATGTGCCTATTTTATTATGCTTTAGTGTGGTAGCCTCATACGGATAAGAAACATTAATGTTTATCCGTAGAACAAGAAACAATATTTATATGGTGATGTGCTTAATGAAACCCTAAATCTATTTTTCTTCTTGAGAGAAAACCTTTCTCTACTCTGATTTCTCTTTCAAAAATAATCTATATTGAAAACAATCCCAACAAAAATTGGTATCAAAGCATGGTTCCTACGACTCCATCAGATTCAAAGTCGAGCTGTGAAAAGATTCAAAATCATCTAATCGGTGCTATGTTCTTCGTGTTGAAGGAAAACGAGATAAAGTGCTTCGTTCCTCGCTGCACCTGCTCCAACACCGGGTTGTCGTGGATTATTGGATTGTTTGATGCTGCATTTTGCATTGACGAGCTCTTCTCGGATTCAGCCGAATGCACCAGTGATCATACCCACCGTGACTGCCTCCATGGAAGACTACTTTCAAGAAGTAGGGACTCCTACCAGATTCCTCCACTTTCTTCCTCTCAAAGCAATCTTCAAAGCAACAAAAAAAAAAAAAAATAAATAAATAAAGTTTGACTGCCCAGACATTTGACTTCCCATCCATGATTTTTGGTGTCAGGTTTCCAAGGAAGTTAGATAAAGCCACCAAATCAAAGGAGTTAGATAATTTGAGAAAGCAAGAAAATAAAAAATTAAAGGATTACTTCTCCAAAATTATGGAGACTGTTAATCAAATGAAGAGCTATGGTGAAACCATCAGCGAGCAAAGAATATGTTAGAAAATTTTGGCTAGTTTATCTTCAAAATTTGATACAATAGTTACAATTGTTGAAGAATCTAAAGATCTTTTATTCTAAGTGTTCATGAATTGATGGGATCTCTTGAAGCTCATGAGCAAAGATTGTTTAGGCATAAAGAATCATCAATTGAAAGTCCTTTCAATCTAAACTCAAAGTGGTTGATAAAATTCTCTAAAAGAATCGTCTAGTCATGGTCCAGTTAAAAGAGTCATTTAAAGGTGGAAACCAGAGAAAAGAAGGAAGAAATATGAGAGGAAGAAGTAGAAAATGCAAAGAAATAATTTTTCAAAAAGATAATATGATGAGAGCACTTAACAAAGGTGTAATATACGTAAAAGGTCTTTTTCATGTTAAAAAAGATTGCTGATTTAAGAGAAAACTCCAATGTTATAATTGTAAAAAGTTTGAATATGTTCAAAAAGATTGCAGATACAAAGCAAGTGAGCAAGCATACTTCTTAGAAAAAAATAAAGGTCAACAAAGTACACTATATGCATGCCAAACTATAGAAGAAGAGCAAAGAAATAATGTGTGGTATCTTGACAGTGGGTGCAGCAATCACATGACTGGTGATAAGTCTATTTTTGTTGACATTAACAGTTCTTCAATTTCACAAGTAAAGATGAAAAATGGTGTTCTAGTCTAAGCAAGAGGCAAAGGCACAATTGCAATTATTACCAAAAAAAGGAAATTTATTCATGATGTTTTACTTGTTCCAGACTTGAAGCAAAATCTCCTAAGTGTTGGACAGTTGATTGAACATGGGCACATGGTACACTTTGAAAATAATGTTTGCAAGTTATATGACAGAGAGATGAAAAAGTAACTTATGGTAAATATCAAGATGGAGAAAAATAGAAGTTTTCTCTTATTTTGTACTATGCAAAGGATGTTGCATGGAAGATGGATGTGAATGATGAGTCATGGCTATGGTACAAAGGTTTGGGCACTTGAACTTTCAAAGTTTGAGAAGTTTACATCAAAAGAATATGGTGTATGGTCTACCAGCAATTATGACAAGGAAGAACCTTGTGAAGGATGTGCACTTGGAAATCAACATAGAGAGGCATTTCCAAAAGAGCATGTATGAAGAGGCAAAGCACCATTGGAGCTTATTCATTCTGACATATGTGGACCTACGAAACTCTTTCTCATGCAGATAACATCTATTTTATTATTTTTATTGATGACTATTCAAGGATGACATAGGTATATTTTATGAGACAAAAATCAGAGGCATTTCTTATCTTCAAGAAGTTCAAAAATCATGTAGAAAGACAAAGTAAGCATATATCAAGGTGCTGAGAAGTGATAGAGGTGGTGAATACAATTCAAATTAATTTGAGAAGTTTTGTAAAGATATTAGTGTGCAAAGATAATTGACTATTGGCTATGCACCAGACAAAATGGAGTTGCAGAAAGAAAGGAGTCCTTTCGCAAACCTTATGCTTCCTCCGAACCCCAAGCTCCCGTAGTTGAAGGTCAATATAATTCCATCCTTAGGTTAGTGAACTTGAACACTAAAATAAATCTAACTTCTTCCAACCTTGATTGGTATTTAGATTCAGGAGCTAATGTTAATATTTGTTATTGATCGCTCCTAGTTCACTACTTTTCAGGACTCAAGTGGAGGAAGTGTGACCCTACAAAACAACACAGCCACCAGGGTTGAGGGACAAGGTTGAGTGAACTTTAAAATGTCATCAAGAAAAATTCTCACCTTGACGGATGTGCTTTATGTTCCTGATATTAGGAAGAACTTTGTCAGTGGGTCTCAGCTAGTTCAGAGAGGATACAAAATTGTTCTTGATTGTAATAAAGTTGTAATAACTAAGAATAATGCCTTCATAGAAAAAAGGATATATGTAAGTAAAGGCTTATTTAAACTGAATATAATAAATCCTTTTATTAATAAAGCTGAGAATCAAACCTATCTTGTGAATAAGTCTAATCAAAATCTGTGGCATGCCAGGTTGGGTCATGTGCACCTAAGAAAGGTCGAACACATAATGAATTTAAAACTAATTCCTAACTCGAAACTAGATATATCTAAATGTGAAATATGTGCTGAATCTAAACAACCAAGAAAGCCATTCAAATCAATTAAAAGAAATTCATCAATCTTGAAGTTAATACATAGTGATGTTTGTGACTCAACCAAGACTGCAACTCAAGGTGGCAATAGGTACTTAGTGACCTTTATAGAGGATTTTTCTAGATATTGTTACTGTTATCTAATTAAATCTAAAAATAAAACCTTCAATAAATTTAAAATTTACAAGAGTGAGGTAGAAAATCAACAAGAAAGGAAAATTAAAATTCTTAGATCTAATAGAGGAGGGGAGTATACCTCGAATGAATTTTCTCAGTTCTGTCAAGAACATGGGACAATTCATTAACTATCTTCTGCTTACTATCCACAGTCCAACGGTATAGTTGAGCATAAGAACCGTACCCTTATTGATATGGTAAATTCTATGCCCATTAGTTCTGGCTTACCCGAGAACTTGTGGGGGGAAGCTCTTCTATCTTCTTACTTCATCCTAAATAGAATACCTACTAAGGATAGTGGCAAGACTCCCTATGAACTTTAGAAATGAAGAACACCTAACCTAGACTTTCTCAAAGTATGGGGGTGTCTAGCTAAGGTTAATATTCTTGAATCCAAAAAGGGAAAACTAGGATCCAAATCTTAGATGCTGTATTTATAGGCTATGCCCAAAATAGCAATGTCGATAGATTTTTAGTATAAAACGAGAGATTAATGACATATCTGACAGCACAATCTTAGAAGTTAGAGATGCCTCCTTTTTTGAAGATATAATTCCATTCAAAATAAAACTCTAGACCCCTAGAATCTAAACCATCTTCCTCTAAAGCCATAGAACCAGAACTAGAAATTGAACCAAATTAAGAAGAAGTAAAAGGAAAAGGTTTAAAAAAGATTTTGGTGAACATTTCTTCATATTCTTAATAGAAGGTGATCCTTCCACATATGATGAGGCAATGACATCTTCAGAATCATCATATTGGAAGGAAGCTATAAATAGTAAAATTAAATCAATCATAGAAAATAAGACTTGGATTTTAACTGATTTACCTCATGAAAACAAACCTATAGGAACAAAATGGATGTTTAAAAAAAAAATTAAGGCTAGATGGATGAGAACTCTAATAGCTTTAGCCTCAATTCATAAATTAATAATTCATCAAATGGACATAAAAACTATATTTTAAATGAAGAATTGGAAGAAGAAATTTACATAAACCAACCTCAAGGATTTGAAGTAAAAGGACAAGAATATAAAGTATATAAATTAATCAAATCCCTTTATTGTTTAAAACAAGCTCCTGGACAGTAGCACATTAAGTTTGATGAAATCATTTAAAAAATAGCTTTAAAATAAATGAATATGACAAATGCAATATTATAAAAGATATGATACTAACTTTATAATACTATACTTATATGTAGATGATATACTACTCTTAGGATATTATTAAAAATAATTCAAGAAACTAAAAGCTACTTATCAAATAATTTTGATATAAAAGACCTAGGAGAAGCCGAAGTAATTCTAGGAATGAAACTTAATAGATAATGGAATAACAATAAGTCTAGCACACTCAATAAATAAAATGCTTCAAAAGTTTGAATATTATGATTTAAATCATATCTCTACCCCCTATGATCATAACTCTCATTTAATTAAAAATTTAGGAGAACCTATTAATCAATTAGGATATTCTCAAAGAATAAATCCCTATTATATATTTCAAATAGAACTCGTCCAAACATAGTTTATGCAGTAGGCAGACTGAGTAGGTATACTAGCAACCTAGTGAAGAATATTGGAAAGCCCTAGAAAGAATTTTTAGATATCTTAAGGGAACCATAAATTATTCTCTAGTGTATTCTGGTTATCCTGAAGTGATTGAGGGGTATAGTGATGCTAATTGGGTAATAGATAAATTCGATGTTAAGTCCACCATTGGATATCTCTTCCTATTAGGAGGAGCTGTAGTATCTTGGGGCTCATGTAAATAAACTATAATCACTAGGAGCACTCTAGAGTCTGAGGTACAGCTCTTGACACTACTTGTACTAAAGCATAATGGCTGAAAGACTTGATAAATGATATAAATATTCTTTCACCAAATATTTTCTAAATTTATTTAAATTATGATTGTAGATCTCTAATTGATCTGTTAAATCAATAGACAACTAATAAAAAGAGGAATAATCATATCTTGATCACGTATAAATCTATAAGAAATAAAATGAAAGAATAATATCGCTGCACTTTATAAGATCTAAACATAATTTGGCAGATCTTTTAACCAAAGGCCTTTCGAAGGCTGCAATTTTTGAGACTTCAAGGGGGATGAGGCTTAAGCTCATATATTAGTCACCAGAGTGGACCCCTTCCGTCATGGCAACCCTATGGTTAAGGTTCAAGAAAAATAATCTCTGAGGTGATATCTGGAAGCACTGCTTTAGGATTCTGTCTCCATCCCATCCCTGTGGTGTGGTGCTTTATTGTGATAGTTAGGTTGAGCATAACTCTTAATAGATCTAAGGCTATAAGTTCAGTGAGGTACGATTTCGTTGCACGTACCATTGGAGGATCCACCTTAGTGAGAGCAGTCGTGAGGCCGCGACTATGGGACCGGGGCGAATCCCTAGTAACTCTCATGAAAATCAAAGCAAGTGCATGGCCTAGATAGTTTTAACCCGCATTATGATCAGCTCATCTTCATACTGTATGTATTTTATACTAAATGCAAGTTCAAACCTAGAAGGTACTTGCACTAAGCATAGTAAAATTTTAAAGTTTTAAAATTCCATAATGAATTTAATAATTTGTTTATTATTCTTTTATTTTTTTATGGGGGATTATTAATGCCCGACCATTTTAAAAAAACCAAACGCCCGACTGTTTTTAAAAACCAAACGTTCTATCGTTTTAAAAAAAATCAAACACCCGACTATTTTAAAATCAAATGCCCTGTGTTTTAAAAAATAAAATAAAAAAAATCTATAAATAAGCTTACAAAGCATGAAAAATAAAAAATATAATTCTCTATTCCTTCTTTCTAATTTTTCTTAAAGACTGCTAATCGGCGTCTTGTTGAGATCGTGCCACCAACGGACGTTGAAGTATTTGGCTTTCGGGTTGTACTTTAGAGGAGAGATGTGGTCCAATTTTACTTTGCATAAGAAGGAAACCATATCTTCTTTAGGGCAGTGGTTTAATCTGCCTCTCAGGCCTAACTCCTTAATTTGTTTTTATTTTGAATTAATTTTCTTTCAACAAATATAATCTGCCACAAACTATAAATACTATTTTCTAAAATATATTTGATATATATATATATACATATATATTCCTAATTCTCAACAACAATTTTTAGATTTTTTATAAAAAAAACTTCAATCGCATTCATTCAAAGCTCATTCAATTTTTAAACTTCTAAAACCCAAAAGATCAAATATCTTAGGGCTCACTTAATCTAGTGTTGAATGGTCATAAAAAAGATAATTTCAATAACATATATCGTTTGTATGAAAACAACACAATAAATCATGATCCGCACATCTAGCAAATATAAAGCAAAATTGAGCATACCGTGAGAGTACTTGATGAGCTGAATGTAGGAGTCGGGGGATCCCCAACTAGCTGGAAGTGGGTAGGAGATGAAGGAATCGGGAAAGCCGATAGAGGGAAAAAAATTTCTCGGCAAGTCTAAGGTAGAAGTCGGGGGATCGAAAGAGGAGATAAAAAAAAACCCCAAGGAGCCGGAGTTTGGAGACAAAGAGATTAGGAGAGCCGAGACAGGAAAATTTTTTTTTTTTCGCTGAACCGGAGATCAAAAAACTCCCAAGTAGCTAGAGGAAGGAGACAGCAAGATCGGGAGAGCTGTCACACAAAAAAACAACAAAAAAAACTCGATGAGATTAGAAGGGAATAGGATTTTTTTATCAAAGAACATAATAAAATTTCATGTCACAAGATAGCTAATTTTGTTGGAAGGACATTACTTATCCTATCAAAAAAAAAAAATTATTTTTATCTTGTTAGGCAACTACTTTGTTTTTTCTTTTTAGCATTATGGGTTTATCCCTTAAAGGAAGCGGGTTGCATTAGGTAGCTGAAAACTAGTGTAAAACTCCGTCAGATCCCTTAAAATATGAATCTACTAAATCAAACTATGCGAAGGGTTATGACGTTCTCATTAAGAGATGCATTGCATTTTCC
The DNA here is from genome assembly GCA_900491605.1 of Calamus simplicifolius. Classification (NCBI taxonomy): domain Eukaryota; kingdom Viridiplantae; phylum Streptophyta; class Magnoliopsida; order Arecales; family Arecaceae; genus Calamus; species Calamus simplicifolius. The sequence continues at coordinate 179,727 of UESW01004269.1, forward strand.
TTCAGATGTTTCAAAAAATAGGCAAGGGGCATTGCATCGGTGTCTAGTTGCGGTAATAAGTGAGCAAGGGTTCCTATACTACAGATGAGTATGGATAAAAAGTAAATTCATGATAGTCAGCTTAGAGTAGCAACTTAGAATATAGGGAAACTAACATATAACGCTATGGAGATCGTTGACACTATGATTAGGAGAAAAATAAATATAATATTCTTACAAGAGACTAAATGGGTAGGTGAAAGATCTAGAAAATAGAGATACAGGATATAAATTATATTACACTGAAAAACATATAAATATAAATAAAGTTGGAATAATTATAGATAAAAATTTTAAAGAATATATTGCTAAGGTAAGTATAAAAGATCATATCACTAAAACTTATAATTGAGAATAATATAATTAACATAATTAATGCATATGCACCATAAGTAAGATTAGACTAACAAACTAAGACATAATTTTGAAAAGATATATAGACGAAGTAATGCAAGAAATACCACAAGGAGAAAAGATATATCTAAAAGAAAATTTTAAAGGACATGTTGGTAAACAGAGGAATGGATATGAAATAGTACATGTAGGATATGGATTTGGAGATAGGAGTGAAATTGGTATGAGCTTATTAGATTTTGTAGTGGCGTATGATCTAACAATAGCAAATATTTATTTCAAAAAAAGAAATGGACATTTAATAATATTTAAAAGTGAATCTAATAAAAGTTAAATAGACTTTTTCTTAACTAAAAAGGGAGATAAAATAACATGCAAAAACTGTAAAGTTATTCCAGAAGAACGTTTAACTTCACAACATAGGATAATGGTAGCAGACATATAGATAAAAATAAAATCTAGAGTAAACATAAAACTATTAATCCAAAATTAAATGATAAAATTTCAAAGAAAAAAAATAGAATTACTTTTAAAAAAAGTTAGTAAGAGAAATGACTATAAATATAGATAGTGATCCCAACATAATGTGAAAAAAGCAACTAAATACATAAAAAATATAGCAAAAAAAGTTTTAGGAGAATCAAAAAGAGTAGGACTAGTAAGAAGAAAACTTGGTGGTGTAATGAGAAAGTTCAAGCTGCCATCAAGCTTAAAAGGATAAACTATAAAATTTGGCAAAAGGTTAGGGATAAGAAAGTCTTAAAAAGTATAGAAATGCAAAACAAAAACCTAAAAAAGCATTAAGTAATGCCAAACTAAAAGCCTATGATGATTTATATAATAGACTAGATATGAAAGAAGGTGAAAAGACTATATATAAACTAGCAAAATTAAAAGAAAAGAAAAGAAAAGATCTTAACTATACTAAATATATTAAGGATGGATGAAAGGTCTTAGTAAAAGAAGAAGAGATAAAATAATGATGAAAAATTATTTTAAAAAATATTAAATAAAAATATTTAGTAAATTTAAGGGTAGAAGGATTTGATAATCTAGGAGTAATAAATGAACATAAACGTTTCATAGATTTAGCATGCTTGAGATTAAAAAGGCTTTGAGTAAAATAAAAATATAAAGGCATTAGGGCCCGATGCAATCTCTATTGAAGTTTGGAAAGGCTTAGAAGAAATTGGAGTCATATAGTTAACCAATTATTTAACAGGATTGTAGTAACTAAAAGAATGCCTGATGATTGGAGAAAAAGTATTAATATCCATATATCAAAATAAAGAATATTTTAAAGCTTTGAAATTATAGAGGGATTAAGTTGATAAGTTAGACAATGAAATTATGGGAAAGAGCAATAGAAAATCGAATAAGAGCTGAAACTTTGGTATCAAATAATCATTTTGGATTTAATTTAAAGATTAACTATGGAAGCTATTTATTTATTAAGAAGATTGATGGAGCTGGTATAGGAAAGAGAAAGAGATCTTCATATGATTTTTATTGATTTAGAGAAAGCATATGATAGAGTACTAGAGAAATAAGATGATGAATTTTAGATAAAACAGGAGTTATCAAAAGGTACATAAAATTGATAAAAGATATGTATGATTAAAAAATAACTATTGTTAAAACAACATAGGAGAAACTAGTTAGTTTTCAATTACTATAGGTTTATATCAAGGATCTACCTTCAGCCAGTATCTTTTTGTATTAGTTATGGATGAATTAACCAACATATTCAAAGTGATATTTCATGGTGTATGTTATTTGAGATGATATAATGTTGTTTGATGAAGCTAAATCCGGAGTAAATGCTAAGCTAGAGATTTGGAGAGAGGCTTTAGAATCTAAAGATTTTACGATTAGTAGAACTAAAACCAATACATGAAATATAATTTTAGTGAAGATTGCAAGCCAAGAGATACCAATGAGTAAAAAATTTAGATATTTGGGATTTATTATCTAGCATGAAGGTAAAATAGGTAAAGTTGTGAATCATAGAGTTAAAGAAGGATAGATTAAGTGAAGAAGTTCTTCGGGAGTATTGTATGATGCATTCCATTAAAATTAAAAAAAATTATAAAATTACTATTAGGCCAACTGTGCTATATGAAATAGAGTGTTGACAATACTGAATAATATGTGAATAAATTAAGCATAATAGAAATGCTCATGTTAAGATAGATATGTGGTAAAACTTTAAAGATAGAATTAAAATAAATATTTACGAGAAATGATTGGAGTAGCCCCAATTAAAGATAAAATAAGAAAAAATTGATTACGATGGTTTAGACATATATATACAACGAAGACCTTTAGATGCTTCAGTTAAAAAGAGTGATCTTTAGCAATTTATGGTAAAGATAAAGGTAGAGGTAGATCTAAACTAACATGAACAAAATAATTAAAAAGATATAACTATTTATAATTTAAATATCAACTTAGTTCTGAATAGAGCAAAATGGAGGAAGCAGATTCATGTAGCTGACCCCATGTAGTTGGAAAAAGGCTTAGAATAATAATTGTTATTTTTTTCTTAAAATATAATTATTCTATCTAATTTATTTTTCTAAAATAAAAGGTAGAATAACTTTTTTTGTTAAACAATGGCTCACAATCTTTTCAGAAATGGCAAGCAAAAATTGGAAGTGGCACACAGGTTTGGCAGCTGTCATGAGCGAGGGGATCTGGGCGAATCTGAGCATGCAGCAAATTTGGCAACTCATGCCAGGAGCGGTAAGTGGGATCCTACGGATCTGGACGGATTTGGGTGCACAGCAAATTTGGCAACATATGCCAAGAGCTACAAGTGGGAGTCTACCAAACGCATGGGCGCGCATGGATTTGGCAGCCCGAGCCAAGGATGGCATGTATAGATTTGATAGCCCGAGTCAAAGATGGTGTGCATAGATTTGACAACCCAAGCCAAGGATGGCAAGCGGGCGAGTGTGATGCGCTGAGATAAAAATCCTAATAGATTTTTGTAGTCGTAAGTCCTTTCTCTCAATAAAGAAGCAGAAACCTCCCGTGGACATAGGCAAATTGCCAAACCACATAAATCTTTGTGTCTTCTGTTTGATTGGTCTTTTCTTCTTTATTTTTTATTTAGATTAATTCTCATTCATGTTCCATGAGTTCCACAGTAGTTTATTTTGCAATAATTGGTATCAGAGCTCAGGCTAAGATGAGTGGATTGGGAGCGCATGCCAAGTTTGACAAGTTCAATGGCAAGAGGAATGTTTCTCTATGGCAGATGAGGGTGAACGATCTATTGACTCAGATAAAGGTTCATAAGGCTTTAAGGGGACAAAAGCCCACTAACATGGAAGAAGATGACTGGCAGGACATGGAGTCAATCGCTTTTAGTACAATCCAGATGTGTTTGGCGGATTTAGTAGTATATGATGTAATCAATGAGAAGACAACAAAGGATATATGGACAAAACTGAAGAGCATGTTCATGTTCAAGAATGTCATCAATAAGCTATTCTTGAAACACAATCTATTCAGTTTTAGAATGGAAGAAGGTGGAAATCTAGGAGATCACATAGCCCAGTTCAACCAAAAGGTTAGTGATTTATTACGCGTAGATGTGAAAATTGATGAGGAGGATAAGGCTCTAATGCTTATATGTTCTTGTTGCCATCGTTCAACCAATTTAATACAATATTGTTATATGGAAAGGAGATGCTAGACTATGATGAGGTAGTGCAGTCTCTTAGGTCCCATATGTCAATGCAAAAGTTGGAGACAGGAAACTCATAGACCGATGGTTTGTTAGTCAGTTCAAAATGTGGCAAGGTCAAAGAAAGGAACAGGGAGCAGAAGAGAGGAAAGTCTAGGGGCAAATCCAAGTCAAGGGTGTCAAAGCAGGAGTGTTTCAAGAGTCACCAGAAGGGTCACTGGAAGAAAGATTATCCTCTATTGAAGAATCAGGGAACTGATAGGAAGGATGCAGCTTCAAGTTTAGCTAGTATTGCTATGGTGCTTCAAAGGAGGAGGAGGATCATTTGGTAGCCTCGTCGAAAGGTAATGACTCACTATCTAACACACATTGGATTCTACATGCTCATCACATTATACATCACATAGGAATTGATTCCATAGTTATAAGGCTTGTGATGCTGGTAGTGTGACATTGGGTGATAATTATTCTTACAAGGTTGTGGAGATTGGTAATGTTAGAATTAAGATGTTTGGTGGTATAATCAAGATATTGAAGAATGTAAAACATGTCCCTAAATTAAAAAAGAACTTAATTTCTCTAGGACAGTTAGAGAAGCAACTGTGTGATTTTTTAGTAGCTCCAGATTGTAGAATTCTTAAGGTTTCTGTAGGAGTTATGACTGTGATGAAGAAAAAGCAGATAGAAAATAATTTGTACAGGCTATTGGATAGTACAGTTATTGGTAATGGGTCTGCATGTTCATCAACAGAAAATAGCTCGGATACCACCAAACTCTAGCATATGTAGTTAGGGCATATCAGTGAGCAAGGTTTGCAAGAACTACAGAAGAGAAAACTATTGGATGAGATTACACGGTGTCAAGTTAGGTTCTATGAATTCTGTGTTTATGGTAAACAGAACAGGGTTTAGTTCAGGTCCTCCTCACAGAGAAGCAAGCAGGTATTAGAGTATGTTCACTCAGATATCTGGGGTCCATCATAGATTGCAGCAAAAGATGGAGCCAGGTATTTTATGACATTTATTGATGATTTCTCTCCCAAGCTTTGGGTTACTTTATGAGGAAGAAGAGTGATGTATTCTCTAGGTTCAAGGAGTGGAAAGCCAGTGTTGAAAAAACAGACAGGGAATAGCGTGAAGTGCTTAAGGTCTAATAACGGGGGTGAGTATGCATCTAATGAATTCATAAGGTTCTGCAAGAAAGAGGGAATTGAGAGGCATTTCACAGTTCCTAAGATACCTTAGCAAAATGGGGTTGCAGAAAGGATGAATAGGACACTATTAGAGAGAGCCAGAGCTATGAAATTACAGGCAGGTTTGCCCAAGCAATTTTGGGCAAAAGCAGTGAATATAGCTTGTTTTATTGTTAACAAATCACCTTCAGTGAAGTTAGAGGGAAAGTCTGCAAAACAGGTCTGGACAGGTAAGGATGTTGACTATTATGTACTCAAGGTTTTGGGTGTCCAGTTTATGCCTTAATCCCTAGTGATGAGAGAACAAAACTGGATTCAAAGTCTAGAAAATGCATCTTTATTGGGTATGGGAAAGGATCAAAGGGATATAGACTTTGGGATCCTAAGGCATAGAAGGTGATAGTTAGCAGGGATGTAGTCTTTGATGAGGAGGCTATGATAAATAAGCAAGAATTATCTCAAGTAGAAACTATGGGTTCAAGTTCAAAGGTAAATGTGGAACTTAAACTAGACAGTCCTTCGAGTTCAGTTAAGCCAGTAATTAAAACAGAAGACAGTGATGATGATTCAGAAAGTACATAAAGGCAGCAGCATCAACAAGAACATAATATTACCATAGATAGACTCAGACGCACAATTAGACTCCCAGCCAAGTATCATACAGATGATGAGTCAGCTTCTTTTGCTTTACTAACCAATGATGGAGAACCTAGTTCATTTCAGGAAGCAATATCAATTTTAGAAAAGAAAAAAATGGTTAGAGGCTATGGCTAAAGAGATGGAGTCACTGCATAAGAATCAAACATGGGAGTTGGTAGAACTCTCTGCGGCTAAAAGGGTAGTTGGATGCAAATGGGTCTATAGAAAGAAGGAAGGAGGCTCAGAGAAAGAAGGTATGAGATATAAAGCACGGTTGGTTGCTAAAGGATACTTACAGAAGTAGGGGATTGACTACAATAAAGTATTCTCACTGATGGTTAGGCATACCACTATTAGGGTATTATTGGCCTTGATAGCTTAGCTAGATTTGGAGTTGAAGCAGTTAGATGTCAAGACAACTTTCCTTTATGGTGAATTGGAGGAGCAGATTTTCATGGAACAACCAGAGGGATTTGAGGAGCTAGAAAAGGAACACTTAGTATGCAAGCTCAAGAAGTCTCTTTATGGGTTGAAGCAGTCCCCAAGGCAGTGGTATAAGCGGTTTGACTCCTACATGTTGAGTATTGGCTTTACCCATTGTGAGTATGATTGTTGTTTATACTTCAAGTCTCTAAAGGATGATTCTTTCATTTATTTGTTGATTTATGTTGATGTTATGCTAATTGTTGCAAGAAATTTGAAAGATGTGTATGACTTAAAATCCTTATTGAGTAGAGAATTTAATATGAAAGACCTAAGTGCTGCTAAGAAAATCCTAGGCATGGAAATTGGCAGAGATAGAAAGAACAGAAAGTTATGGCTCTCACAAAAGAAGTACATTGAGAAAGTATTGAAGAGGTTTGGTATGAACAAGGCAAAGCCAGTTACTACTCCACTGGCTAATCACTTCAAGTTGTCCAGCTAACAGTGTCCTGGAACAGAGGATGAAGTGCAGTACATGTCAAAGGTTTCTTATGCTAGTGTGGTGGAAAGTTTGATGCATGCAATGGTTTGCACAAGACCAGACTTGGCCAAGTAGTTAGTATGGTTAGCAGGTTTATGGCTAACCCAGGCAAAGAGAATTGGCAGGCTGTAAAGTGGATTCTTCGATACTTGAGAGGTACGTTTGATTATAGTATTTATTTTGGTACAGTGGATGATTCAATTTCTATTATTGGGTATGTGGACTTAGATTATGCTGGAGATGTGGATGATAGGAAGTCTACTACAGGCTATGTGTTCACACTTGCAAGTGGTCCAATTAGTTGAAGGTCAGCCTTGCAGAGTGTGATTGCTTTATCCACCACATAGGCAAAATACATGGCTATAACAGATGCAACCAAGGAAGCATTGTGGTTAAAAGGGCTTGTCTCAGAGATTGGTTTTGAGTAGGAAGCTTTGGGTATATACTGCGACAGTCAAAGTGCTATTGAATTGTCCAAGAATCAGGTGTATCATGCTAGAACAAAGTACATTGATGTGAGGCACCATTAGATCAGAGAGTTGCTTACTTTAGGTGAGATCCTATTATTGAAGGTACACACAAGGTATAATGAAGCAGATATGTTGACAAAGATGCTTCCTTTGGAGAAGTTCAAACATTGTTTAGACTTGCTCCAAGTCACAAACTGATATTGTGAAGATGTTGAGGGCTCCAAGTGGAGGTATGGGTCCTCGAGGTTGAGCGGATCTTCTAAGGGAGTGGATTATTTGCCAAGGTGAAGATTGTTAAACAATGGCTCATAATCTTTCCAAAAATGACAAGCAAAAATTGGAAGTGGCACGCAGGTTTGGTAGCTATCATGAGCAAGCGGATCTGGGAGAATCTGAGTGTGCAGCAAATTTGGCAACCCATGCCAGGAGCGACAAGTGGGATCCTGCATATCTAAGTGGATTCGGGTGCGCAGCAAATTTGGCAACCCATGCCAGGAGCTACAAGTGGGAGCCTGCCAAATGCATGGGCGCACATAGATTTGGCAGCCCGAACCAAGGATGGCACACATAGATTTGATAGTCCGGTCAAGGATGGTGCGCATAGATTTGACAGCCCGAGTCAAGGATGGCAGGCGGACGAGTGTGACGTGCAGAGATAAAAACTCTACTAGATTTTTGTAGCCGTAAGACCTTTCTCTCAATAAAGAAGCAGAAATCTTTCGTGGACGTAGACAAATTGCTGAACTACATAAATCTTTGTGTCTTCTATTTGATTGCTCTTTTCTCTTTTATTTTTATATTTAGATTAATTCTCATTCGCATTCCACGAGTTCCATGATAATTTATTCCGCAACATTTTTCTTGTCTCATTCTTTATCATTCTATCCTTTCTTTTATCTTGTTTTGTCCTGCATATCAAACGTAGGACCTAAAGACTATGGAAAAGAAGCAAAATATTGGTGCCTAAGTTGGCTGCGTCAAAGCAGCAAATAAAATAATTTGGATGTATTTGGCCAGATAACCGAGGCAATGTTATATAATAGGAAATCATATGATAATTGATAGAGCCACGACTTGAGGATCGCTCTTCTGACTTGATTTCCTGAACGTGACCATCAATACTTATGCAGGCTTTGTAAGCATTGACTGTGGCATGGCTAGAAACAGTAGTTATATTTATCAAATTACTGGCCTAGGGTATCAATCTGATACTGGATTTACTCTGTTATTCATTTCATTTCATGCATTAATCAAGAGTTCTGTTAAAGGATGCAGGCCTCTAATATTTATGGATGGAATATTGATAAAGCATAAGGAGGGAGAAGTACTCCTTGGTATTACATCAGAAGATGGAAACGATGATATGCTTCCTCTAGCCTATGCTATGAAAGATACAGAGATTGATAACAATTGAAAGGGGCTTTGCTAATTATTAAAAGCAGCACTAAATCATTGTGATGACTACCGTTGATAATGATTTACATTTATGATAAATGGGCTCTAAATCTTTCTGGTGGAATTGCTCAAGGACGTAAAGATAGACATTTTTTAACTATATTTAATTAGAACTTAAGAGTAAGTAATAGAAAATTTTGAACAACCAAAACCAAAATAATGGAAGCATGGCTTGGTGGTTTGCTTACATCACTTCTCAAAGCACCATCATGAGGAGCCACTACATAGACTCCCCGATGCATGATGGTTTTATGTATCAGAGTCCTCCCAAATAGTATCACTATATTTTAAATATAAGTAGCACATTTACATCAATATATAAATACACACGCATGGTGGACAGAACTGAAAAATTGTTTTAAAATTTGATCCATCCAAGATTAACTCTATGGCTGATTCATGTACCCCAGCGGGCTTTGGCCTTTTCCATGATACGAAGTCTTGCAACTTATGTGTCGCACCTTTTTCGGTTCGGATAATTCCTTGAGTTCATTCACTGTATTTGGGGCCTTCAATGAAGCTACGCTGGCTTGTGGGGCCTCCCTTCTTCTTTTGCCTTTTAACTACTTTCTTCAAATCAGTCAATAGTACCCTAGTGGTCCTCTTTTTCTCCCTACCTGCATAAGACGGATAAATGTAGTTATAAATACATAGATAATTATGTTAAGTATTCAATGCTAGCTTAAGGTTTTAAATTAGAAAGACCATTATCAATTACACTATCAATATCTTACTGTCATTCTTGATCCTTACTTGGAGGCCTCTCCTCTCGTCCTTGCACTTTCCCTGCATCACATCATAACAAAGATCATATAGGTCAGCAAAAGATAAAAAGACATTTAAAGGAGCTCTGAATCTACTTATCCGAAAATCAGCCTCTGGGTACCGTCACTCACAGAAGCCTACCATGGATCATTGCTCAGGAGGGCCTTCTCAATTTCAGAAAGCCCTTAATAAATATTAACATATCTCTTGCTAGAGGGGCATCTATTGTGACCCCATGATCTTTTAAATTACTATGTCAATAGCAAAGATGTATCTACCGATGGACTCCACCATACCTTTTAATACTGGATTAGATAACAACGAGGGTACTTAAAGCCAATTTTCATAGAGGACACAAAACCATACTTAATAATAAAATCGGACCAGACTGATACCGGTTCGACCGGCCAGTCTGGTCCGGTTTTTAAAACCATGCTTACTAGGCTAGAGATTTGATAACAAAGGAAGCTATACGCAGTAAGTCCCCAACTATATTATGCCAGCTTGCTCAAACCATCAATGTATCCGTAGTCTGCTGTCGGAACATGAAGTGAGCGGTTGTGAAGAGGATAGTTGCAAAAATGAACAGTATCCATAGCATCGGATTATCGTCTACTTCTTGCTGATTTATCTTTCCGAAGTAGTCTATGTTAGAATTGTTTTTTTATATTTGGGGCCACAAATATAATTATTAAATATGTATGATCATCATTAAATAAGTCAAAATTAATGTGATCTAATTTGAAATAAAGTTTATGACTTAAGAGCATAAATGTCATAAAATTATTGTATGGATACCATAAGTGAAAATTTTAATTTGACGAGGGGTCAAATTAGAAATGCTCAATTAGTAATTGCCTTATCGGTAGTTCTATAAAAGGGTTATGCTCCCGGATTTGCAGAATGAACACTTTTTTTTGCTCGTATCCTCATCAACAAGAAATAAGGATTTAAGAATAAACTGCAAATTTGAAAGATTATGATCATTTAAGAAAGCGATTCAATAAATCCTGGTATGCTTTTGCTATTCTTCTATTCATAAGAATTATGGTATGCTATTGTTTTTTTTTCTGTTTGTATATTTTAAATTTCTCTTGAATTGAATTGAGCATGTTTTTTTGGTTTTACCAACAATTGGTATCAGAGCCATCCTATATTCGATTCTTGAGAAATTTTAAATTTTTTGATCAAATGACATTAATATTCGTATTTGGACATATGTCTTTTTTATTTTTATTCAGCAACTGTGAGACAAACATTCATTAGTTTATTGTGAATTCTATTTTTGGTGCAACATTTTTAAAACACACGATCATTCAAGTCTGTAGATCCTATCATAGATCTAGTTTCTAAATAAAATCAAAGGTCCTGGCGCATCAAAACTTTATTCTACTTCTAGTTTGATGATCATGAATCCCGATGTTGAGAGCAAAAGATATTCGTTGCATCGTGAAATCAGTCTCATGCGGCCCTCTTCGCTTTAGGAGGCAAGATCTTTTACTTCATAAAAGATAAAGCCAAATTATGAATAAAGTCAAATCCATATTTAATTTAATTTTAAATAAAAGGATTAGATAAAGGATTCCATGTTAAAAAAAAAAACCCTTCCCATCTTCTTTCCTCCCAAGAGGTTTCGCATGGAGAGAATGCCAAGAGGTTTCCAGAGTCCGCACAAAAATCATGGGATATCCTATTGGGATATCGCACGGTGCATTGAGAAAAGGAAAAGAAAAATAACGGGATGGCTTCACGGGGCATTCCAGTGGATCAGGTTCCGTAAGTGTGGGCAACCTCCTCCCATGCAGTTCCGTGGTTCCACAAAGAGAAGCCTTATCCATTGGCCTAAATCATTTTTCCATAATTTTTTTTTAATATAGATTGAAACCAACTTATACAGAGATAGAAAACAATAAAAATAACATATTATTATTTTTTAAAGTTCAATCAAATTCAAAATAATAATATTTTTTAAGCGTAATAAAATTATCCATCATTCTAAATTGAACTAATTGAAACAAGTATCACCAAAGTAACTTCTCTTGCATAGATTGTTCTTGAAGGATGTTGGATATTGTGTATGTGTATGTTCATACGGATATTAGTTGACCCAAAGGAATATTAATGCTTGGCCGGACTACACACTTGTGATGGTAAACACGTAACAATTATAAGAATATATATATATATATATATATATATATATATATATATATATATATATATATATAATAAATTGATCCAAAGATATATTTATTATTTGACATGCATTATTGTTTGTATTTGATCATTACAATGAGAGTACCACTAGTAGTTAATATTACTGTCCAAAGACTTGATATTAATGTTGCACTAGGTATTTTGATATTGGATTTAACATTATTTGAATTTGTTGATATTTGGTATTAATTGTTTATATGAGCATATTATTTATGTATTGCTTTTATTTTCTTTTCAGCTAATGTTGCTACTATTTCTGCTAACCTCAATTCGGTGCCAATCCTTAATGGCACTAACTTCAAGGACTGGAAGGAGAATATTAATTCTCATTGTTCTTGGCTACATGGATATAGACCTTGCACTATGGATTGTGTTGGCGCCCCCATCCTCCTGGAATAACCGACAATAACCTGCGTACCTTAGGTAATCGGATAAAGTTCTATTAGCCTTTATGTAGTGCTCCATAAAGACCTAGGAAACTCCAACAGATTATCACAAGTGGCATACACTTGAAAAATGCATCCTGTTAAAAACTTTTGATTTCCTGCTCAAATATTTTTCATTTGACATCCTCAGGCAGTTTATCATATCACATTCACAATTGATAACAAATTTATCGGTACATATTATACTCATAATCTCCTCCAAAATACAAGGTTTTCTTTCATTTCAAAAGAGTTTATGATACATCATCAAATCTCACTGTACACATACACATATACATATATACAAAGCCATCCCATACAAACTCAATATACAAAGCTATCATTTATACACTCTTGCATCCAATCAAGCCTCATAAGCTAAGGATCCGATCCTGCTAATAGGCTCACTGATCTAAAAATAAAAGTATCAACCACCAAGGGGTGAAACCTAAGTCCCAGTAATTGGATAACCATCTAACAATGGGGAAATAAAGAACTACACCATATCAAAATATGATAAGTACATATATCATGATAAGCATATAATACACATTTGAACATGATACCAGAAAACGTAAAACGTAACTTATTTTTGAATAATATACATCTTTAATTGAAATATCATATAAGTATTTTTCTCACTAGAAAACATCTCTATACATGGATGATTGCACCTTTTGAAATGATAAAAGATAACTTGTATTTTAACTTATGCTTACAACAATATACCAGTATTAAAATACTCGATTTAATAACTTTTCACTGGAAAATAACTTATTTATATGGAAATCCATACATGATGCATTCTATTTAAAAACATGTACATTCTTTTCATACAACCCAGACTTCCTTTATTCAATTTCCTGATCCCCACGAGGATCTATTTTACCCACTAGCATCTCATATAAAACTCATCCCTACTAGGATATCTTTTGCCCACTGGCATCTAATATAAACTCATCCTCACTGGGATATGCATTTGGCCCACTGGCCCTTTATAAAACCAATGCAAGTTTTTTTAAAACTTTATGATGCTGGGCTGTGTGTATAAAACCTTCAAGGTACCACCCTATGCCCTTATGCAGGTGTACTCTCGATGGGTCAAGCTGTGCCAGAGCATGCCAAGGTCAACTCCTCACTATGTGAGTCGACTCTAAGTGCTAAACATGACACTTAAAGGCAAACTCAAGTTCAGACTTGATTTTTCTTGTAATTTTGACTGATTAAAAACTTAAATCTTTGAAACACTTAGTCAACATCACTAGTAACAGAAGAAATATACTCATATGGTGTTTGTTATTCATCAAAATTAATATGTGTCAACACAAAACAACACAAATGTTTAAAAACTCAGGATGTTACAATTCTCTCCCCTTAAGAAATTTTGTCCCCAAAATTTAGCTACTTAGATTTGAAATAGATGGGGGTTCTTCATTCTCATTTTATCCTATCATTTCCTTGTAGTTTCTTCCCTCTAGTGATTCATCCATTGCACTTTAACTAATATGATTCTTTTACTACGGAGCTGCTTAACCTCCCTGCTTAAATTTTTTACTGGCTTTGTTGCAAATGATAAATCATTTTGCAACTCTATAAACTTAGCTTGAATCATATGGAAGGAATTCGACACATACATCCTAAGCATTGATACATAGAATACATTGTGAATCTGAGATAAATCTGAAGATAAGGCCAAACTATAAGTAAGTGTCCCAACTTTTTCTAAAATTTCATAGGGTCCAATATACCTGGGACTCAACTTGTCTTTTTTTTCCAAACCTCATAATTCCTTTCCAAGGAGTTACTTTCAAAATACTTTATCTCCAACCTCAAATTTTACTTCCTTGTGCTTCTTATCTGCATAGCTCTTCTGTCTATCTTAGGCTGTCTTTAATTTAGCTCTTATGATTTTAACCTGATCTGCTGTAAGTTAAACCAAATCAGGGCCTAATAGCCTCCTCTCTCCTGCCTCATCCCAGGACACTGAAGTTCTACATTTTCTCCCATATAAGGCCTTATATGATGCTATATCAATGCTAGAATGGTAGCTGTTATTGTAAGCAATTCAATCAAAGGCAAATGATCATCCCAACTACCAGAAAACTCCATGACATAAGCTATCAACATATCCTCCAGTATCTAGATGGTTCTCTCCTACTGACTATTAGTTTCGGGGTGAAATGCTGCATTGAACCTCAATTTTGACCCCAAAGCCTTTTTCAATTCTTCCCCAAAGTGAGATGTAAACCTTGGATCTCTAATTGATACAATTGATATAGGCACACCATGCCTACTCACAATTTTCTATACATATATTTTTGCCAATCTATCAAAGATAAAAGCAATCTTAATAGGCAAAAAATGAGTAGACTTAGTCAATCTATCTATCAACTATTACCCATATAGCATCATTGCCCCCTCTTGTTTTAGGAAGTCCAACAGAATCCATAGTTATATGCTATCGTTTCCACTATGGCACAAATAGAGGCTGAAGCTTGCCAGCAAAACATTGATGTTCAACTTTAATATGCTGACACACTAAATATTTAGACACATACTCAGCTATCTCCTTTTTCATTCCATTCCACCAGTAGCTTTGTTTGATAGTTCTATACATCTTAGTACTGCCTGGGTGCATAGAATAAGCTGATCTATGTGCTTTCTTCAAAATATGATCTTTCAATGATTCCACCACTGGTACACATACCCTACCCTTGAACAACAACACCCCATCATTTCTAATAGAAAACTCTGACTAAGACCCACTCTGAATCAATTCTCTAATCTTAAGCAACTATGAATCATGTAGTTGAGCTTCTCTTATCTCCTCAAGCATCAGGGGTCTCACTCTGAAAGTAGCCAACAATGCTCTTGATCTTTCTACAGTTAGCTTTGTATCTATCCTTCTCAACTCAATCATCAAGGGTAGCTGCACTGATCTAATAGAAGCTAATATGGCCATAGACTTCCAACTCAAGGCATCAGCCACAACATTAGCTTTTCCTAGGTGATACTCAATAGTACAATCATAATCCTTTATTAATTCAATACATCTCCTCTACCTCAAATTTAATTTTTTCTGGATCAAAATATATGTCAAGCTCTTATGATCCATAAATATCAGACACTTTCTTCCATATAGGTAGTGCCTCCAAACCTTTAATGCAAAAATCACAGCTGCCAATTCCAGATCATGAGTATAGTAATTCTTTTCATGGGATCTTAATTGTCTAGATATATAGGCCAACACCTTTTTATTTTGCATCAATACACACCCCAAACCCTTCAATGAGACATCACTATAAATCACATAATCACTGGCACCATCAAGAAGTGTCAGTATTGAGGTTGAAGTCAATCTCCTTTTCAATTCATCCATACTCTTTTGGCATTCATCCAACCATGTAAATTTAACATTCTTTCTAAGCAGCTTAGTCATGGGAGAAGCCAAGATTGGAAAATTCTCTATATAACTCCTATAATATCCTGCTAATCCCAAGAAGCTCCTCACCTCAGTCTGATTAGTAGGTGCCTCCCAATCTATTATATCTTCAATCTTCTTGGGATCTACCATAATTTCTTTGGCTGATACTATATGTCCCAAAAATTTTACTTCATCCAGTCAAAATTTACTTTTACTGAATTTTGCATATAATTGTTTCTCCCTCAAAATCTGCAATACTATCTTTAGATGTTGCTCATACTCTTCTCTGCTTCTAGAATAAATTAAGATATCATCAATGAATACAATTACAAATTTATTTAGAAACTCCTGAAATACCTGATTCATAAAACCTATAAAAGTAGCTGGAGCATTAGTCAAGCCAAAAAGCATCACCAAAAGCTTATAATGACCATATCTGATCCTGAAAGCAATCTTTGATATATCCTCATTCTTATTCTTAATTAATGATACCCAAATCTCAGATCAATCTTTGAAAACACTACTGCCCCCTGCAGATGATCAAACAAATTATCAATCATTGACAATGGATAATTATTTCTAACAGCCACCTTGTTCAACTATCTAGAGTCTATACATAACCTTAAGGTACCATTCTTTTCTTTAGAAACAACACTGGTGCACCCCAAGATGAAATACTAGATCTAATAAACCCTTTATCCAATAATTCTAGCAACTGACTTTTCAATTCTTTCAATTCAGCTAGAGCCATTCTATAAGGTGCCTTGGCTATTGGTCTAGTATTTGAAACTAGATATATACTGAAATCAATCCCTCTATCAGAAGATAACCCTAGAAGCTCTTCAGGAAATACATCTGAAAAATCCCTCACCATAAGGATATCCGCCAACACTAACCATTGCCCTTTAGGCTCACCACACAAGCTAGAAAGGCTTCATATCCCTTTGCTATCATTCTATTAGCTGACAAAGCTGAAATTACTCCTGAGGGCAACCCCCTCCTATCACCAATAAAGGAGACATCCCTACCATCCGAAGTCTGCAACACAATTTCTTTCTTCAAACAATCTACTCTGGCCCCATGTATAAATAACCAATCCATCCCCAAGATGATATCAAACTTTTTCAAATTCAATGGGATCAAATCTGCTGCTAAATTCTGTTCCTCTATAGAAATATCACAGCCTTTATATACTTGGTCTACTATAAAAAAGGCTTCCCTACATGCATAGATACCATCAACTAGCTACCCAACTAACCTATATCTCTATCTAGATGCTTAGTAAACTCACATGATATGAATGAATATGTAGATCTAGAATCGATTAAAATATATGCATCATGATTATTAATGGGTAGCATACTTGTCACGATCAATCTGGGCCTCCTGCCTGGTCATAGCAAACACTCTGGCTTCAGCCCTTGGAACATTAGATGACCCTTTTAGCTATTTAGCATTAGTCCTTAACTAACTAGCTGAAGATGGGGAACCACTATCACCCCTCCTGCTAGGCTATCCTCTTGGCATTGCTGGCCCTTGGGAAGTTCACCATCCTACGGCACTCTCTCGAGGCAATCCCTCTTTATATGATCTAGATCACACAAATATAGCATCCCTTACTGCCCCTGCTACACTCTCCCATATGAAACTTTCCACATGTATTACATGGAGGTGCCAGTCTTCCCCCACGAGATGAAAAACCCTGGTCCCTCATATCACTAGATACGCTGCTGGTGGCAACCTGAGGCACTCCTTCATAAGGCTTCTTTTGGGCTGAACTAGATACAAATACGAATACTGATCCCCTACCCACATCACTAGGGGCTCTAAAACTAGAATGAAACTGCGTTGCCCTCTGAGGTTTCTTGAATAACTGATCCCCTCTCGCAACAGAGGAATAACTGGGAGCACTTCTTTTCATTTTATCCGGTTTCCTACTCATGAATTCTTTTTCTATCTCCTCAGCTCTGAGTGCTCCCTACACCAACTCCAAATAACTATTATAAACCTGCATGCGAGTCTTAGCTTTAATAGGGAGATTTAATCCATCTTGAAATAATCTATACCTTTCCCTCTCATCAGCCACTAATGCCTTAGCAAACTTGGATAGCTCAACAAAAGTGGCTTTATATTCTGCCACATACATTCTCCCTAGGGTCAGACTAAATAACTCCTTTCTTTTATGATCCCTATAAACCTCAGAATAATACTATTGGTGAAATTCCTTTTTGAATTCCCCTCAAGTCATCTAAACTCTCAATAGCTGCTTGCTGCACATAGATCTCCACCAACTCTAGGCTTTACCCTCCAGCAAGAGGGTGGCTATACTCAGCTTCTGCTCCTCGGAGCATCTCATCACGTCAAATACTCTCTCTATCCTTTACAGCAATATCTCAGCCTAAAGAGGATCAGTGGTTCCTTAGAATTCTAGAGCCCCTAATTTTCTGACTCTTTCCACATTCCTCTTAGCCTCCAGTTTCTGGTATGAAGGCTGGAACTAGCATCCACAGCTGTACCATAGCTTGGGTAATCATACCCACCAGATCTGGCACACTAGGCCTCTAAGTCTGTGCCTGAGATGGGTCCACTAGCACAAGGGTAGCAAGATTGTGAAAAAAAACTCTGGCATCTGCTTTGAAAATACCTCTACCCTAGCCTCATCAAATACTAGCTCGGTGGAAACTGGCCTACTAGGCTTACCCTCTCTATTATACTTCCTGGGTCTGCCCCGACCCCTACCTCTACCTCTACCTGAGGACTGATCTCCTTCTCTACTCGTCCTTGTAGAGATATAATTCATCACATTAGTTTCATCATTCAATAATTATAATCATTCAATCATCCTAGACTCATACTCCTATTTATGTCCATAAGACCTAATAACCTAGGGCTCTGATACCAAACCTTATCGGCGCCCCCATCCTTTTGGGACAACTAACAATAACCTATGTACCTAAGGTAATCAAATAGAGTTCTACTAGCATTTATGTAGTGCTCCATAAAGACTTAGGAAACTCCAACAGATTACCACAAGTGGCGGACACTTGAAAAATGTGTCATGTTAAAAACTTTTGATTTCCTACTCAAATATTTTTCATTTGAAATCCTCAGGCAGTTATTAGATCACATTCACAATTGATAACAAATTCACCAGTATACATATTATACTCATAATCTCCTCCAAAATACAAGGTTTCATTTCATTTCAAAAGAGTTTATGATACATCACCAAATCACTATACACATACACATATACATACACACGGAAGTCACCCTACACTAACTCAATATACAAAGCTATCATTTATACACTCTTGCATCCAAGCAAGCCTCATAAGCTAAGGGTCCAGTCCTACTAATAGGTTCACTAATCTGAAAGTAAAGTATCAACCATTGAGGGGTGAGACCTAAATCCCAGTGACTGGATAATCATCTAATCATAGGAAAATAGAGAACTACACCATATCAATATGATAAGCACATATATCATGAGTAAGCATATAATACACATTTGAACATGATATTAGAAAACATAAAACGTCGCTTATTTTTTGAATAATATACATCTTTAACTGAAATATCAGACAAGTATTTTTTCAATAGAAAATATCTCTAGACATGAATGATTACACCTTTTTGAAATGATTAAAAATAACTTGTAATTTAGCTTATGTTTGCAACAACATACCAGTACTGAAATACTCTATTTAATAACTTTTCACTGAAAAATAACTCATTTATATAAAAATCTATACACGATGCAATATATTTTAAAACATGTACATTCTTTTTATACAGCCCAAACTTCCTTTATTCAATTTCCTGATCTTCACTGGGATCTATTTTGCCTACTAGCATCTCATATAAAACTCATCCCTACTGGGATATCTTTTGCCCACCGACATCTAATATAAACTCATATTTACTGGGATATGCATTTGGCCCACTAGCCCTTTATTAAACCAATGCAAGTTTTTCCAAAACTTTATGATGCTGGGTTGTGTAAAACCTTCAAGGTACCACCATACAGTCACCCTCCTGCAGGTGTACTCTAGATGGGTGCGTAAACTGGCAATAAGATCCTCGCACAAATATCACTCTATACCTGTGCGATTCACCCAGCAAAGTGCTTTGTTCCTTAACTCTGGAACCTCGAGTTTTCTCTGTACCCCATGGGCAATATAATAACCACTCCACTGAGCTATGATTCCTACCCATACGGGCTGCTTACAACCTGCCCCACAAGGCCTGGTCTAGCGTGCACTCATCCTTAATCTTGGAGATCATTGTATGATCGAATCATAAGGAGGTGTCGGCTCAATAGTGGTGTGCAATGCTTATGCTATAGCACAGTCTATAGGAAGATCAGCTCCATAGATGTCTAATGCTCAGTATGATACATACATTAAAACATATTCCTTTACAAGTTTATCATGCAAATATGTCATGTATGTATCTGAAATCCACATATCAAAAACCAGGCTTAATGCTTTCGTTTAAAACTCATGCTCAGAACTCATACTTTGCTTCCTGGCTCAACCTCAGGCTTTAGACTCACGCATAAAAACCCATGCATGCTTAAAGATATGCATAAAAACCCATGCATCAGAATATCATATACTAGGTTCTCATTTCCTAGGTTTAAAAACAAATATAGTCCTCCACTAAGCATATCATACCTCAGCTAGGTATTAATGTCATCATACTAGCTCAGAATAAATTTTTCATTGCTAGATGAGAAACCCACTCACCTTAGCAGATTACTCTTTCAATTGGTATTCAACTCCGGTGTTTCTGCTTCCCGAAACAACCCTCTTGACCTAGATCATATAGACATAGTAACGTTAGGACCATCTGCACGCAAGGTTTTCCTAAAACTATGCATGCATGCTCTAATATCTAATATCACATAATTTTCTTTTATCCTTTTTCTACTTAAGATTATTTTTATTATCATCACATACTACAAGAATCTAAATCTAAAAACCATACAAAGTCTAGGGAAGCTTACCTTAAAAACTAGCTCCTCCCCAAGCTTTCCCCTCTTTTTCTTCTTCTTCTTCTCTTTTTCTTCTTTTCTTTTTCTTTTATTCTTCCTCTCTTCTTTCTACCTAATTCTCCTCTCCCTTTTCCCTATTCACCGATGACTTAAGGACTAAGAAACATGTAATGGATTTTAAATAGCTTGATAAAATTCTTATTTACCCTCAATAGCTCTTAATGCATGCTTTTTAGAATACACATTGCTTATTCATAACCATGATATTTTTTCTTTCAATTATTTCTTCCAATTTGCCCTTTGCAAAATTTGCAAATGACCTTGGAGTATTTTCCCATTCTGACTTTGAAAATTTTTCAATTGACTTCCTAGGGGTCACCCATCGCTCTCACCCAAGCACGCTTAACTTTTAGAAATTTGCTAATATCTTAAATAATAGGGCTTCTATAATCACACATGAGATGCCTATAAGAACCCCTCGAGATAGTACACTAGTCTATAATTACCATTAAGTTATTACCAAACCACCTTTTTAGTTATCGATGAATCCCAAACAGTCATCTTTGACAGTCCTAGAGTCAGCTCCTGAAAGGGTCGAGTCGACTCGAGCATGTCACGAGTCGGCTTGAGTTCAGGATGTCCAAAAATGAATTTTCTGCGAATCGACTCACTATAAAAACAACATAATATTAACAAAAATTTTCATTACTATTCTATCACAAACTTGGTTTAGTGACAGATTAGTGACGAAAATCTTATCAACATAATTTTTTTCATCGCTAAATTTAGTGACAAAAAGAGCATCCATCAAAAAATAATAATGATGGATTTGTGACGGAATATTTCGTCAGAAATTTATGATGAAACACATTTTTGTCACTAAATAATAGTTGCGAAAACAAGCTATGTTCGTCAATAAATTGTGACGGATTAGTGATGAACTATCTGTTACTCATTATTCTATTACTATTATATCATAAATATTTCCATCACTATTTCATCACAATTTAGTTACGGATTGTTGACAAAAATTTTGTCACTAAAACTTTCATCACTAATCCGTCACAAATATTCCATACAGTTTAGCGATAGATTATTGACGGAATGCATGTCACTATAGTTCCATCACTATACCATCACAATTTATTGATGGATAGTGATGAAAGAATCCATAAGTCATCTGTCATTGTTCCATCACTAATCAATCAGTAATATTTTCGTCACTAATTTGTCACTATTATTTTTGTCAAAAATTCATCACAAATCCATCATTAACCTAATAAAATTTCACCAAATTTTTATTCTTATAAATTTAAAATTATATTTAAATTACAATATATTTAATGCATTCTAATAAAATTTATAAATAAAAATTTAAATTCAAGCATAAAAAATGTTTTTCATAAAATAATATAAATATCTGCATATATCAACAAAACTAATGTTTTATATATCAAACAAAAAGCTTGACAAGTTTAAATTGCATAAGATCCTAATCCATGAAACTCGCATGCAAACTCCATATGCTCCATGAAGCACCTCATCTATTCCTTTATCTGATGTAGATACTCTATTTGTGCATTCAACTCAGCAATCTTTCTATCCATCTCTGCTTGCTTATCTGTGAACTCCTATTGCTTCTCTGCAAGCTCCTTAACTTGAGGAGCAACCTGTGATGAATATGAGGTTCAGCTGCTCTAAAATGCTCTGAAATGAAGCAGGATATAAAGATACTACCCGTTAGCCAAGATCATATATACGCCTCTTCTTCTCTCTACCTGCAGCCTCGATGTAAAGAGCATCAATGTCAATTGGTAGAGGTTCTGAACCCTCATCTAAAGGCTGAGATGCAGAAGCCACGTATAAGAGATAGGCCTATATAACCATAACTAACATGTTGACTAAGAAAGATGATGGCATTGATAAATTCACCTTCCCCAGCTGCAATTAGGGACAACCCATATAAGAGAGGCATGTATAACTTAGGTTATGCTGCTTAATTTGCTATCTGCCTATAACTTTTTCATCTTATAGCTGAAACTTTTTCCCCTTATAACTCTTACTTCTACTCATATGCAAAAGGATTCTGCTTTGACAATCCTCCACCTAAATTTTGATTTGTTATAGCCATCTAGCCGGTACAGCATTGTATATACATCAAACTGAAGTATTGAACCGCATACAGGATCTTAAAGGATCAAGAGAAACATGTGCATGCATGCACAAAAACACAAAAATTGACAGTACTAAGAATTCAGCTAGGATTTGAGAACATATCAAGAGAAATAATTAGTAGTCACATATGAGAACCATACTATTGAAATTTCTGCTCACAAGACAAGCTGTGCGTCTTATACTGATACCTCTATTGCTGGCTTCAGTTAAGCACAATATGTAAGCATTAACACTACAAGGGGGAAAAATATTGCGACGCCCAAATGCGTCGCAAATACGTCGCTAAACATACTATTGCAACGCAATAGCGACGCAATGACGGCATCGCTCAGATGTCCGTCGCAATCTTAATTTGTCACAATTGCGTCGCAATATTGCGACTCTCTGCGACGCAACAATGCATCGTAATATTGTGACGCATCCAAATGCGTCGCTAAATTTAAAACTAATTTTAATATCTAAAATTATTATTAAATATTGTGACGCATTCAATTGCGATCAGCCACGACCGATCCCGGACCGTTGCAATCGGTCCGAGATCGCCGACGATCCGACGGTTGCGATCGATCCAAGCCCTGATCCCGATCGGCCACGATCGATCTCGGACCATGGCGATCGGTCCGATCGCCGACGATCCGACGGTTGCGATCAATCCAAGCCATAATTCCGATCGACCATGACCGATCTCGGACCGTGGCGATTGGTCAGATCGGCGACGATCCGATGGTTGCGATCGATCCAAGACCTGATCCCGATCGGCCACGACCGATCTAGGACCGTGGCAATCGGTCCGATCGGCGACAATCTGACGGTTGCGATCGATCCAAGCTGTGATCCCGATCGGCCACGATCAATCTCGGACCGTGGCGATCGGTCCGATCGGCGACGATCTGACAGTTTGCGATAGATCCAAGCCGTGATCTCGATTGGCCACGATTGATCTCAGACTGTGGCAATCGGTCCGATCGCCGACGATCCGACGGTTTGCGATCGATCCAAGCCCTGATCGATCCTGGTCGGCGATGAACGATCTCGGACCATCGCGATCGATCTGATCAGCAATGATCTGACGGTTGCGATCGATCCAAGCCGTGATCCCGATCGGCCATGACCGATCCTGGACCGTTGCAATCATCCGAGATCGTCGACGATCCGACGGTTGTGATCGATCTAAGTCCTGATCCCGATCGGCCACGACCGATCTCGACCGTGGCGATCGGTCCGATCACCGACGATCCGAACGGTTGCGATCGATCCAAGCCGTGTTCCCGATTGGCCACGACCGATCTCGAACCATGGCGATCGGTCCGATCGGCGATGATCCGATGGTTACTATCGATCCAAGCTTTGATCCCGATCGGCCACGACCGATCTCGGACCATGGCGATCGGTCTGATCACCGACAATCCGACGGTTGCGATCGATCGATCCAAGCCGTGATCCTGATCGGCCATGACCGATCTCGGACCGTGGCGATCGATCCGATCACCAACAATCCGATGGTTGTGATCGATCCAAGCCCTGATCGATCCTGATCAATGATGAACGATCTCGGACCATCGCGATCGATCCGATCGGCGATGATCTGACAGTTGCGATTGATCCAAGCCGTGATCCCGATCGGCCACGA
>UESW01004269.1:205073-228958 GCA_900491605.1 Calamus simplicifolius
AAGAATTATTCTTAATTCTTTAGCGGGCACTAAGATCTACATAAACTACATACAGGCCCAAGTGAAGCTTGGCTAACCCATATGCATCTAAGAGTAGGTTCAAAACCAATTGTTTTCCCAAATAATTCTTAGTGTTTAGTTTTGCCCCATATACCTCTTCAGCAGGCATGAAGTGCCTCCACTGAAAGTTCTGGTTAGGTCCAACCATTAAATGATATAATCAGTACAATCTATAATAGACAACCAAGCCGAGTGAAGCTCGGCTCACCTGACTGTTTATTTAATAGTTACGCTACTTATATATGAATGATAATTTTGATGGTTGACAAGCACCAGGCATGGAGTGCCTCCAATGATTATCAAGACATTGGACTCATTATCACCCACCTTAATGGGAGGCTATGATCTAGTTATCATATAACTATTTCATTTTAAGGACCTAATAATTTTAGAGGAATTTAATAATCTGAAGATAAATTGACTAATCAAGTTCTCCCACTGAATCTATGAAATCGTAGAATGAAACAAGATTAAGTCAGGTTAAGTGGCACCTAAATCAGTCAGACTGATTTCTTACAGGCATGGGTCAACCCGAATCAGGTAAATGATCTGAATCATAAATGGTTCACCACATTGACCAGGTGAGTGAGATCGATGGGAGGGATATGCCATTAACTTGTTAAAGATGCATCAATACGAGTAGCTCCCAATTAAAAACCATTCGATCGTTGATCCTAGAGCAACTTGACATCATATGGTTAACCAATTCTGATTTGACCATCTAAGAGATTCATGCTCAACCACGGAGCCTAATCTACTTCCATTTGGTTTAATCAAAGAGAAGGACATGATCAACTATAACTATTGTTTGATTTAGAGCATTCTTAACCTAATCTAATTAGATTTGATCAAATACTCTTATAGTCCAGTTGATTTAAACCTTAGGGTCTAACCCTTTATGGACCCGATTTAGCTAACCCAAAAGATTAAATATATTTCATGTTTACATGTCATATATTTCAATCAAGCATCACTATGTTTATATACTACTCTTAATTCTTATATTTAGATCATATCTAAAGAGATTATGAATTAACATTTGACATTCAAATAGACTCTCATAATATTTGTATGTTTCATAACATAGACATCATGCCATCATATATCATATCTATGTTTTATACTAAACATGCAAATATCATGTTTTATATAACATCAAATGTATCAAATATAACATCTTTGAGAGTGTGTGTAATCTAGTGTTTTGAAGCCAAAGATCAATTTGAATTATCTTTTGACTCAAAGATGAGAGAATCATAATGGCACCACAATACGTCATAGAATACCTCGTTGAATGGGATAATGTGGATTTTTAATCCATCTGTGACGAATAGACCTGGTGATTTGTTTTAGCCTTGATTACACAATTAATAGGAGCATTAATTTACATGCAATAAATTAGATCAAGACGAAACCATCGCTCTGATACCATTTGTAGGGAGAAATAATCCAAGGCATGCATATTTTAAATTTGATAACAATTATCAATGCGGAATTTTAAAGATTAAATACTAATCTATCTAACATGCATCAAGATCATATCTTTGCCTTGTATATAGGATCGATTGATCTAAATATGCATATAAATAAAATATCAAGATCATCTTTATCTTCAAGATAAGAAGTCATATTACTTGTCTTAAAGCATGCCTTAAGATCTAGGGATCATATCATTTACCTTAAGAACAATTGGTAAATCCTTTGTGCTCTACAGCCATTCAATCGTCCAGCCTCTAGTATCGTCCACACAAAGTCCCGAATGATCGGATTTTCAGAAGTGCTAGCTCGCGAAAAAATAACTTTGCTGATCTTGAATCCTCCCACTTGAATCTTCCTCTAAGATCCATCAAACTTCGATAACACCAGAATCATCAGAATTTTTTATTCTAACTCTTTAGAATTTCAATTCATAACATATCATTGTTTCTATTTTCTGGTGAGGATGTCCTCTATTTATAGTCTCAATTTAACCTTTAGCCCATTGAATTATAACACTTAGAATTCTTACGTTTGGTGAAAACCAGAGACATAATTCTAACAAGAATTCCAATGACGTTTGGTGAAAACCGCTTAGAATTCATTTTGTTAATTCGACATTTGGTGAAACTAAAGAGATGTGAATTCTAACCCTTAGAATTTCATCATGATTCAAAGAGGTTATGAATTCTAACACTTAGAATTCCAAAACCATTCAGATAAGATTAAGTTAATACATTAAATTCTGCATGAGAATTTAATCTCTCGTGAGATGAGATTTTAGTTATCTCATCATGTGAGATCCTTATGCGAGAGGGTTTAGGTTTGGGTTTTGGTTTAAGCTAATTTTGAATTTATTGGATCTGAACCTACATAGATCATGGTCCTAGCCCAAATCAAATTTGGCTAGTCCTGAATCTATTTAAATCCAAATCAAGTCTAATTTCAAATCAATATTTGAAATTGACTAGTCCTTCTAATAGACTTAAACCAAATTGAATCTTATTCACTTGTACTTAACCCAATTGAGATAATTCAATCAATTAAATTGATTAATTAAATCATATACAATTCTCAATCGTTGGTCAGCAAATAGATCATCCTAGGAAACTTCTATGCGTGTGACTCTCTAGGTTCAAACCTAAGCCGGTAGCATATGAACAACTTTCTATACTAATCGATGTGCCCATCTAGCAATGGAACCCGACGTCTGATAGGTCAAAGAGTTGCTGAACAAACTCGAAGAACCCCAAGAAATAGTTACCGTATAATTAATCCTTTTGACCACAAATGCTAAGGATGGCTTAAGAGCCTCTCAACTCTAAACAAACAAATGCATAAAGTGATTTCAACTTTAGTGATCATGTGACCTTCACATGAAGTGCCTTGGCCAAGGTCTTGCTAAATTGAAACACAAGCATTTCTCCTTTTAACGGGATAGGTTAAATTTTTATCTTGATCCACAACTGACTACCATAAGTACTTGACTGCACACAGTAACCTTTCGTAATTGGATTAGAAATCCAGGTGGTCCGGCAACTAAGTACAATGAGTTGCTTGCAAGTCATCGGTTGTGATCTTCAGGTCTTAAGGATACTTATACCCATATCTTCTCGGATTAACTCTTGAAAATAGAGTGTCCAGAAATGAGTCACGTTCGGTGAAATGTACTCTACACTTTCACCTGTATGTCATACCAGTGTCTCTACACTCCTTGGTTAAGAGGACAACTAACAAATATGATTTACAACGTTCTATAATTGATAGTACTATGGCCCTGTCATAGTATATCATTTGGTCGTGAACTCTTTTGAGGACCTTCAAAGATAAATCCTCTTTTATCGTGAAGGAAGATTCTGAGGGCTTCATTACTATTAGGAGTTTTAAGAAGATGTTCTTGTAATGAATAAACTGCCAAATAACTTTTATTAATATATCAATTTATATGCTATTTACATTAGCACAACTCATCAAATTATTGGCTTTAGGATACAATTCCCAACAGCATCGCTATTTCATAAATTTCTTGTAGTGTTCTGACCATGGTTGGTTTAGTCTCCCATGGGGATTCAACGGGGTCTAGGTCTATATATAGTTCACACCAAGTCATCTTGTTTCTTCTCAACAGAAACAGAGTTCAAGGGAATTAGGATAGCAGGAATACCAACTGATCTAAAGATTTTTAAGGTCTAAAATTCTTTCAATCCCTCAACCACTGATAATTCTGTATCCTTGCATGAATTCAATCAATTTATTAGCTTTGATCGACTACTAGATGTGGCCGAAGGGCAGCACACAACCCAAAATAGAGCAACCTGACCATGAATCACCTAGTTCTGTTGATAGCCAATCTATTAGACTTAAAAGACCAAAAACCTTAATTGCAAGAAGAGAAAGGAGGGAAGAGATTTACCTACTGAAGATCGTTGCCGAAGATGAAGAGAATGCCGACAATGAAGACTCCTCCCCCTCCCCCCCGGGACCCCTCGATGACCATGAATCCCCGACTCCTCTCCTTCCCCCTTGGGCCCCTCGATGACCTCTCCCTCGTCAACTCCGAGTCCTTCCTCCAACCCCTCCTCTTTGCCGCCTCCTTTGGCTCCATCAAGATCGCCGAACCCTAAGCAGTGCTTTCTTTATTGCCCTCTATTCCTTAAGAACTCTCTCTACTCATGAGCTATGAGGACCTACTACTATTCCTATTGACTCACATATCCATAAATTTTCCTAGAAATTCGAGAGATGAGGGAAAAGCACTCTGGTTAGCGATGAAAAAAAATTCAAAAAATTTTGTCACTAATTAGTGATGGATTTAATCATTCATCACTAAATTAATGATAAAAAATATTTTACTACTATTTTAATGATAAAATTATTCCTTTCATTATTAATTTATATTTTAATAATTTTTTAAAATAAATTTATGATAAAAAAATTAATCCATCACTAATTAGTGATGGACTTTTTTTTCATCACTAATTTAGTGATAATTTTTTTTGATACTAATTTAGTAATGGATTACTTTCCGTCACTAATTTTATACTATAATTTTTTTAAAAAAATTAATTTATGATGAAAAAATTAATCTGTTACTAATATAGTGACGGATCAAAGCATTCGTCACTAAATATTTATTTAATTTTTTTAAAAAAATTATAATAGAAGAACTAATTCGTCATTAAATTAGTGACAAACAAGGTTGTCCGTTACTAATTTAGTGATGAATCTAGTCATTCGTCACTATTTTAAGTGATGGATTATTCTTCCGACACTAAATTTATACTCTAATTTTTTTATAAAAAAAATCATGACAAAAAAATTATCCATCATTAATTTAGTGACGAATTCTTAATCCGTCACTAAATTAATGACGAACAAGGTCATTCGTCACTAATTTAATGATGGATTAGCATTCCGTAACTAAATTTACACTATATTTTTTTTAAAAAAAATATTTATGATGAAAGAATCAATCCGTCACTAAATTAGTGATGGATTCCTTTGTCCATCACTAAATTAGTGACAGATAAGTTTTTTCGTCACTAATTTAGTGACGGATAAGTTTTTTTATCACTAATTTTAATTTTAGTAACCATTTCGATGCTAAACTATCACAATATAGTAACAAAAATTTTGTTACTAATTTTTGTCACTATTTTTCTGTTTTCTTTTAGTATAAATTAGTGACAAATTGGTTCTTTCGTCACAATTTTTTTTTAAAAAATAGAGTATAAATTTAGTGATGGAAGGGCAATCCGTCACTAAATTAGTGACAAATGACCTTGTCCATCACTAAATTAATGATGGAAGGGCAATCCATCACTAAATTAGTGATGGATATAATGATGGATGCCTATACCTATCACTAATTTAGTGACGGAAGGGCAATCCGTCACTAAATTAGTAACGGATTAGTTCTTCCGTCATAATTTTTTTTTAAAAAATAATGACAGAAGAACAAATCCTTCACTAAATTAGTGCGGATTTCTTTGTCCATCACTAAATTAGTAACAGATTAGTTTGTTCGTCACTAATTTAGTGATGGTTTAGTGATGGATAGACTAATCTATCACTAATTTAATTTTTATCACTATTTTGTTACTAAACCGTCACAATTTAGTGATAAAAATTTTCATTTCTAATTTTTGTCACTATTTTGCTATTTTCTTATAGCTCTTACTTCCTGCGGGTCGACTCGAACTCTAAATTAGTTAGCTCTTGCTATGTGAAGAATTGTTGTCTCACTATTTTTTTGACTGAGTCGACTCGCCCATTATGGGAGTTAGCTCGAGAGCATGCAAAAAGTATCAAACCATGCCAAAGCATGCTAGAGTCGACTCCTTAATGTAAGAGTTGACTCTAAGTGTTGAACACAATACTAAAGGTAGACTCAAGTTTAGACTCTAAGAGTCAGCTTCGGCACGTTTCGACACGTTTTGGCACTTTTGGCACAATCTCGAGTCAACTCGGTTAGAAAGATAGAGACTGCATTTTCTGTGACGAGCTCGAGTCGACTCCTGCAGGGTCTCAGCCGACTCAGTCAGTTATGCAGAGTGTGGCTTTTGGAATTCAGCTCAAGCTGATTTTCGCACAAGTTGGAGATGATTCCCACACAAGTTTCAGCCGACCCCGAGAACAGCAAGTGCTGACTCCTCCACAGGTAGAAAATCATTTTTTGGGCAACTTGCATTGGAGCCAACTCAAGGTCTGTTCGAGCGGACTTGACCCTGTCAGGAGCTGACTTTAGGACTGTCAGAGACGGCTTCAGAATCTGACATTTCTCCAATGGACTTCAACGACTCTTTCTTCATCCATGCTAAACACTTTTCCAGCCTTAAATAATGGCTAGTTTGCTTCAAAAAGTGGATTTGGAAGGTGATTATAAGTAAGAGCCCTGGTTTGACTATAAAAAAAGAGGAGAGAAGAAGAAGTGAAAAAACAAGAGAAAAGCTCAAATTTCTAAAGCCATAGAGTGAAAACAAAGGTTAAGAAAAATCTCAAGAATTCAAAGCTATTCTTAAGGGATTTTCATCAAATCAAAGGGAGAAGAAGAGAGCACTAGTTCCTTCAAAGCTTCAAGATCAAAGAATCTTCAAAAGCTTCAATCATATCTTTAGGAAGATCAAAATAGAGGAAAAGAAGAAAAGAAGAAAAGCCAACCTCTGAAATCTTCTAATCAAGCTCCTTCTATTTTTATTTGATTACATTATTTTATTTGCTTATTTTGGAGCTTCATTTCTGCTATAACTAAACTCTTATAATTTTGTGAGATGATTCAATCAGGCGATTGAATTAAGAGACAGTTTGGCCTTATGCAAGCTAGGAAGCTTTTAAAGGTTTTGTGCTGGTGATCCTATAAAACCAGCTAGGTTCGTTATGATCCTAGGGTAAAACAATAAGTTTGAGTTATAAGCTTGTAAAATAACTCTTTTGTAATCAGGGTAATTATAGTGTGACCCAAGAGTTCTTTGGGAGTGGATATAGGTGTAGATAAACATTGAACCACTATAAAATTTTTGTATTTATTGTGCATGTTTCTTTTTTCTTTACTCTATCTTCCATATTCTGCTTAGCTAACTGTGCACTAGACTCATACCTCTTCATAGCATTTTACTTTTGCATTATTTGAAAAGTAGAGTTAAATTTTTAAAAAACTCAATTCATCCCCCCCCCCCTCTTGGGTTACCATCTGGGGCCAACAATTGGTATCAGAACAAGTGCTCATCCTTCCTTTATCTAACCTCAAGAGCTAAATATCCAAATGGCAGCTTAAGCTGGTTCTTCTTTTTCTGAGGGACAATCCACTAATCGTCATCTATTGTTTAATAGCACAAACTACTCATATCAAAAAGCTAGAATGAGAATATTCATTCAAGCTTTGGATTATAATATGTGGAGTGGCATTATCAATGGTTCTAGCACTCCCACATACATTGTAGATAGTTCTATCAATCCTAAACCCGAAAGTGACTGGAATGAGAATGATAAGAAATTGGTCCAGCTCAATACCAAGGCCATGAATGTTTTGTACTACTCTTTAGATGTAAATAAATTTAACAGAATATCTACTTGCATCTCAGCCAAGGAGATATGGGACAAGTTGAAAGTTATCTATGAGGGTACCAACCAAGTTAAAGAGTCTAAAATCAATATACTTGTGCACAAATATAAACTCTTTAGCATGGAACAGAATGAATCCATCACCTGCATGTATACTAGATTTACTGATATTGTGAATGGATTAAAAAGTCTTGGGAAGACTTATACTAACTCTGAGCTTGTACGAAAAATCCTTAGGTTTCTTTCAAGAACATGGGAAGCAAAAGTGATAACCATCTAAGAAGCTAAAGATCTGAACAATTTACCTTTAGAGAAACTTCTCAGATCTCTCATGACTTATGAGCTCACAATGAAGCAACATATGGAGGAAGATGTGAAGAAGAAGAAAAAGACTATTGCTCTGAAAGCTGCTAAGAAGAAGAAAAGAAGTAGTGAAAAAGATGAAGATGATGAAGACAATGCTTTTCTTGCAAGAAAGTTTAAAAAGTTTATGCAAAAAAGAAGATCATTCCATACAAGAAAATTTGGTGTCAAAATGAAAGGAGACAAGGAGAAAGGCAAAGAGAAGGACAAAGAAAAAGATCCCATAATATGCTATGAGTGCAAAAAATCAAAACATTATAAGTCTAAATGTCCACAACTTAAGAAGGGATATAAAAAGAAGAAGAAGGTTTATATTGCAACATAGAGTGACAACGATGAATCATCCTCTGAAGAGGAACAACAAGAGGTTGCAAACATTTGTCTTATGGCTAATAAGGAAGAAGTAAGTACTAAAACCCTTTTTATGATTTTACATTCGATGAACTCTATGATGCATTCAATGAACTTCTGGATGATTTTAAAATCTTAGATCAAAAAATAAAGTTTGATAACTGAAAATCAAGATCTTCACAAAAAGTTTAAAAAGAAAAATGAATTTACTACTGAATTTGAAAAACTAAAATCTGAAAAACAAGTTTTAGAAAATGAGAATAATGCTTTGACTATTGAAAATCAAAAATTGAAAGATGAATTTGAAAAGTATAAGAACATTGTTGATAAATTACTTATAGCTCTAAAATATTGAATTTATTTACTTTGAATAATCAAAGAGCTATTTTTGATAGAGCAGGTTTGGGATACAAGCCCTACAAAAAGCAAAAACTAGTTAATAATTTCTTTGTTAAAAGTTTCATTGAAAAAATGTCTTCTATTTTTGCTATATATTGACCCAATTATTAATTTTGATTATTAATAAAAGATATGAGTATATTCATTTTGTTGCTAATAAATTTAATAAGTGTTACAGGGCGTAAAAATGTTTGATCAATCAAAAAGGATAAAGAAATATGTTTTGAATCAAGATTGAAAAAGAAATATCAAAGTTCAGAGCCTGGAGTCGACACCCAAATGGTAAGGAGCCAACCCCAAGGCGTATCATAAAGTTTCTGGGATTTTGGCACGGTCCGGAGTCGACACCCAAGGTTTCGGAGCTGACTCCAACCTGAGATACAGAGGAGTGCATTCTATTTCAGTTTTTGGAGCCGACACCTAGAATTCGGGAGCCGACACCTGATATTTCAAGAGCCGATACCTGAGTTTCCGGAGCCGACTCTAACATGAGAACAGAGAGCATATTTTATGGACTATTCTGGAGCCGACACTTACAGTTTTTCGAACTCGACTCCTGAAAGCGACGAGCCGACACTTACCTTTTTCGGAGCCGACTCCCCAACAACTTTTTCTTTACT
Organism: Calamus simplicifolius; assembly: GCA_900491605.1. NCBI lineage: Eukaryota > Viridiplantae > Streptophyta > Magnoliopsida > Arecales > Arecaceae > Calamus > Calamus simplicifolius. Next base: position 214,403 of record UESW01004269.1, read on the forward strand.
ATTTTTGAACACCCGATTTGGAGCGACACCTGAAAAGTTGGAGCCGACTCCAACCTTTCAGGAACGGATTTTCTATCTGTCAGAACGTACTCCAACGGTAAGATTTCTTTTCACCTAACTTCTAACGGCTATTTTCTTTGTGTGTAGAAGAATCCAAATGTCTCCAACGGCTAGTTTTTCTCCTAAAACTGGATTAAGGGATCTATAAAAAGGGAACCATCCGTTTAAAAATGGGACGGAAAATTTAAGAGAAAATAATTGAAAAATCCAAGAAGTCTTGAGCAAGAAATCAAAAAGGAAAGAGTCAAAGTTCAAATCCATCAACTCCAGAAAAGCTCAAAGAGAAATCCAAGGCATTCAAGCTCAAAATCGGAGGATTTCCTAAGTGAAGAAAAAGAAGCAAAAGCCCTGATTTTCCCATCTTCTCAACTGCAATTTTTGAAGAATCTGAGCTGAGGCACTGATTCAACCTTTCAAAGAAGAGAGAAAAGAAGAAAAGAAGAAAAGCCACATTCAAAGATCTTCAAACAGGCTTTTCTAATCCTTGTTTATTTATTGAATATTTGCTCATTTGAGGAGCTGTTTGTATTGTAAACTCTATTCTCATTTTGTTTGCTATTCAATCAGGGGATTGAATTAGTGGAGGTAGTTACCTCGGGACAAGCTAAGGATAGCTTGTGTTTGGGTTTTGTGCTGGTGAGCCCGAAAACCAGCTGGGTTCGTTGTGATCGGGAAACAACAAGTTTTGAGTTGTGAGCTTGTAAAACAACTCGGCTGTAATCAAGTAGATTATAGTGTGGACCCAAGTGGTACTTGGGAGTGGACGTAGGTGTTGGATACACCGAACCACTATAAAATCCTTGTGTTTGCCGTGTTTTGACTCTCTTCTCTATCTCTTTTTTGGTTAATATTATCCGCATTAATCTTTTATTCCAAAGCAATATTTTTTTAAAAGGGTTAAATTTTTTAAGAACCCAATTCACCCCCCCTCTTGGGTTGCCATCTGGGCCAACAATTGGTATCAGAGCAAGTGCTCATTTGAATTTGGTCTAACGATCAAGAGCAAAAGATCCAAATGGCAGCTCAAGCTAGTTCATCTTATTTAGAAGGTCAATCCACTAATCGACCTCCTTTATTTAATGGAACTAATTATAGTTATTGGAAAGCTAGGATGAAGATTTTTATTCAAGCACTTGACTATGACTTATGGGGAATCATAGTTAATGGTCCACACACCCACAATTAGAGTAGACAACATGGTGATTCCTAAACCGAAACGGAATGGGATGAACATGATAAGAAGTTGGCTCAGCTCAATGCTAAAGCCATGAATGTTTTGTATTGTTCATTGGATGCAAATGAATTTAATCAAATTTCTACATGTATTTCCAAAAGAAATTTGGGATAGATTAGAAGTTACCCATGAGGGTACTAATCAAGTAAAAGAATCAAAAATTAATATTTTGGTGCATAAATATGAACTATTTAGCATGGAACAAACTGAAACTATTACATGCATGTACACAAGATTCACTGATATTGTAAATGGCTTGAAAAGTCTTGGTAAGACTTATACTAATTCTGAACTTGTGCGTAAAATTCTTAGGTCACTTCCAAGATCATGGGAAGCGAAGGTGACTGCAATCCAAGAAGCCAAGGATTTAAATGTTTTACCTTTGGAGGAGCTACTTGGATCCTTAATGACTCATGAGCTGACTATGAAACAACATCAAGAGGAAGAAGTCAAGAAGAAGAAAACTATTGCTCTTAAGGCTGCAGAAAGTGAGGAAAGCTGCAGTGATGGTGATGATGATGAGGAGACTGCACTCCTTGCAAAGAAATTCAAAAATTCATGCAAAGAAGGAGACCCTTCCACAAGAAAAGTCTGGAACAAAAATGGAAGGAGAGAAAGAAAAAGAGAAGGACAAGGACAAAGAAAAAGAAAAGAGCCCTTAATATGTTATGAGTGCAAGAAACCGGGGCATTTCAGATATGACTGTCCTCAATTGAAGAAAGCCTACAAGAAGAAGAAGAAGGCTTATGTTGCAACATGGAGCGATAGCGAAGAATCCTCTTCCGAGGAGGAACAAAAAGAAGTTGCAAACATTTGCTTCATGGCAAACAACGATGACGAGGTAAGTACCGAAACCCTCAATGATGATTTTACATTTGATGAATTATATGAAGCTTTCAATGAATTAGTCAATGATTTTAAAATTCTGAAAAAGAAAAACAAGTTTTTGAAAAATGAAAACTTAAATCTGTGTAAAGAGAAAAAATTAACACTTGAAGTTAAGGATTTAAAAGATGAAAAGGAGAGATTTCTAAAAGAAAAAGAATCAATCATGAATGAAAACCTTAACTTAAAGAAAGAAGTTGAAAATACAAGAACATAGTTGATAAATTTACATATAGCTCTGAAAAACTGAATTTACTTTTAAGTAATCAACGCTATTTTTGATAGAGCTGGATTAGGATATAGACCAAACATGAAACAAAAATTTGTAAACAATTTCTTTGTTAAGAAAACAAATGATGTTACATGTTACAATTGCAACAAGAAAGGCCATAAATCTTATGAATGTAATGCAAGAAAAAGTAACAAGAAATTAAATGTTAAAGGAAAGAAAATATGGGTTCCAAAAGGAACAATCTTTTTGCTACTAACCATGAAGGACCCAAGAAGGCTTGGGTACCTAAATATAAGACTTGATCATTTTGCAGGAGTGTCTTGCGGCCAAAAGATCAAAGCGAAAGTGGTATCTCGATAGTGGCTGCTCAAGACACATGACGGGTGACAAGGATCAATTCATCACCCTTGAAAGCAAAAGAGGAGGAGTTGTTACGTTTGGTGACAATGGCAAAGGCCAGATCATGGGGTTTGGTAAAATTCAAATAACTCCCTCCACATTTATTGAAAATGTCTTATATGTTAATGGTTTAAAGCATAATCTAATTAGTATTAGCCAATTGTGTGATAAAGGTTTCAAAGTATCATTTGAAGCTTCTATTTGCACTGTTTCTAATCCCATTGATAATAGCATTGTATTTATTGGAAATAGAAATGGCAATGTATACTTGATTGATTTAGACAATTTGTCTACTAGTAATCATTGCTTAGTTGCTAATAATGCTAATATGAATGAGATTGGATGGCTGTGGCATCGTAGATTAGGTCATGCAAGCACACACCTAATTTCAAAATTAATTAGAATGGATTTAGTAAAAGGCCTTCCACAACTAGATTTTGAAAATAACAAAGTTTGTGATGCATGTCAATTTGGAAAACAAACTAGAAACTCTTTCAAAACTAAAAACATTGTTTCCACTTCTAGGCCACTTGAACTACTTCACATGGATCTCTTTGGACCTACTAGAACCACTAGTCTAGGAGGAAAGAAATATGGTCTTGTGATTGTAGATGATTATTCTAGATACACTTGGGTATTATTTTTAGCTCATAAAGATGAGACCTTTCCAATATTTCTGAAATTTTCAAGAAGGTCACAAATGAGAAAAACAACACCATAGTGTCTCTTAGAAGTGATCATGGCACAGAATTCGAAAATCATTTATTTGAAAACTTTTGCATTGAAAATGGCATCCATCATAATTTCTCTGCACCTAGAACACCACAACAAAATGGAGTTGTAGAAAGAAAGAATAGAACCTTAGAAGACATGGCCCGTACCATGCTATGTGAAAGCCAACTCCCAAAGTACTTCTGGGCGGAAGCTATAAACACGGCATGTTACATTCTTAATAGAGCTTTAATTAGGCCAATCCTTAAGAAAACTCCTTATGAACTATGGAACAATAGAAAACCAAACATTAGTTACTTTCATGCATTTGGTTGTAAATGTTTCATTCATAATAATGGTAAAGATAATCTTAGAAAATTTGATGCAAAATCAGATGAAGGCATATTCTTAGGATATTCAACATCTAGTAAAGCCTATAGAGTGTTTAACAAGAGAAACTTAATTGTAGAAGAATCTATTCATGTAGTTTTTGATGAATCTTTAGCATCGAGTTCAGGAAAAGATTGATGATGAGGAAGATACAAATTTACTTGAGAGAGATATTGAAAAATTGAATATAGATGTATCTTCAGATCATGAACAAGAAGCTAAAGATGATGATTCTCCTAGTGTTGATGTTGTTGATGCTAATCATAATGATGTAGATCTTCCTAGAGATTGGAGATATGCCTATGGTCATCCAAAGGAATTAATTATAGGTGATCCATCTCAAGGAGTAAGAACTAGATCATCAATGAGAAACATCAATAATCATCTTGCATTTGTATCTCAAATTGAACCTAAAACTATTGAAGAAGCTGAAAAAGATAATAATTGGATGTTAGCTATGCAAGAGGAATTAAATCAATTTACTAGGAATAATGTCTGGACCCTTGTAGATAGACCTAAAGATCATTCTGTTATAGGATCAAAATGGGTATTTAGAAATAAATTAGATGAAAATGGCATAGTAATTAGAAACAAAGCTAGATTAGTTGCAAAAGGATATAATCAAGAAGAAGGAATTGATTTTGATGAAACTTTTGCACCTGTAGCTAGATTAGAAGCAATTAGATTATTACTGCATTTGCATGTCATATGCATATCAATTTATTTCAAATGGATGTTAAAAGTGCATTTTTAAATGGATTTATAAATGAGGAAGTTTTTGTTGAACCACCTGGTTTTGAAGATCATGAATTTTCAAATCATGTTTTTAAATTGCACAAAGCACTTTATGGTTTAAAACAAGCACCTAGAGCTTGGTATGATAGATTAAGCAAATTTCTAATTGAAAATGATTTTCTAGAGGAAATGTTGATAAAACACTATTTTTGAAAAGAAAAGACAAGGATTTATTAGTAGTACAAATATATGTTGATGATATTGTATTCGGTGCTACTAACAATCTCTTGTGTCAAGAATTTGCTAAGTTAATGCAGGGTGAATTCGAGATGAGCATGATGGGAGAACTCAATTTCTTCCTAGGACTCCAAATCAAACAAGAAAGAGGGAATCTTCATCAACCAAACAAATACACAAAGGAAATCTCAAAAAGTTTGGGATGGAATCAATCAAACCCCTGGAACACCAATGAGTCCTTCATGCAAATTAGACAAAGATGAAGATGGTAAGCCAGTTGATCAAAAATATTATAGAGGTATGATCGGATCTACTTTACTTAACAGCAAGTAGACCAGATATCATGTTTGCTGTTTGTTATGTGCTAGATTTCAATCTGAACCTAAAGAATCTCACTTAATTGCTGTGAAAAGAATCTTAAGATATCTAAGTGGAACTAAAAATGTAGGATTATGGTATTCTAGAGACTCAACACTAAACTTGATTGCATATTCTGACTCTGATTATGCTGGATGTAAACTAGATAGAAAAAGTACAAGTGGTGCATGTCAATTCTTAGGAAGTAACTTAATCTCTTGGTTTAGCAAAAAGCAAAATTCGGTTGCATTATCAACTGCTGAAGCAGAATATGTTGCAGCTGGAAGTTGCTGTGCTCAAATCCTTTGGATTAAGCGACAACTTGAAGATTATGGCATAACACTTGATAAAACTCCTATTAGATGTGATAATACAAGTGCAATAAATTTAACTAAAAATCCAATTCAACATTCAAGAACTAAACACATTGAAATTAGATATCACTTTATAAGAGAACATGTAGCTAATAATGAAATTTGTCTTGATTATGTTAATACTGAAGAACAATTAGCTGACATATTTACAAAACCTTTGAGTGAAGAGAGATTTTGTTATCTTAGAGGAGAATTAGGGATTTGTGACCCTTTGGAATGATTTTGAAACCCTTAAGGAATGACTATCTATTTCTATTAATTTCTTGAAATTCTTTCATAATTTTAAGGACAATTTATCTAGTCATTTATGCAATTTGATTCTCCATATTCCAAAGATTTTTTTCAAAAATTTATTGACCTATTTTGACAAGTTTCGGATGTTTGAAACTCATTTTTTTTCTCTGAAACTGTCAGTGGAGTCGACACCTCAATTTGAGGAGTCGACACCTCTTCTGTGTCGCTCTCGGTCTTGACCTTGGAGCCGACACCCGTATAAGTGGAGCCGACTCCAGTTCGGGCGCTAACTGTGTTAGCGACTTGGAGTCGACACCCGACTTTGCGGGAGTCGACACCTGGTGGTCCCAAGTTGACTTTATTAGGGCAGAGTCGACACCTCCGTCATTTCTATCTTCCAATCCCTTTCCAAACTTTCTCCAAACTCTCTCAAAACCTCCCAAGCCAAATTCTCCTCAAATCGAATCATTCCCAAGGATTTCATGGCACCTAAGCGGAGGGGATCGGTTCTTGGAGCTCCCACGAGGAAGCGTACGGCGAGGCGTCCATCCGTGAACCCATCTCCAAGCGATGATTCTTCAACCCATTAGATAATCCTGGTCCCTCATCTCCACAGGTAGACACTTTAGCCGGGAGAGTTATTACAATGGGTAGAAAGGTGATTTTGATTTCTTTGAGATGAGGGTTTTCTATTGGAAGACAAATCAAAGAGCTTGGTTGGGACAAGGTTGTTCTTTGGATGTTCCCACTTATCCGGCCTTGTTAAAGAATTTTATCAATTTATCAAGAGGAGACGGTGGGATGTAAGTTCTGTAGAGGAAAGAGGATTCATCTTACTTTCAGATTTTAGGAAATCTTTGAGCATTCCTGTCACTGGATTTGCTGATATTCATAGAGAGGTCAGCTGCATTGTCAAGGATGTTAGGAAGAGAAGTTTCTGAATTTGAAGAAGTTAGGGCAAATCAGTTGCCCTTGAGCTTAGATTGTTCATAACATCTGCAGTAGGATTTTATTTCCCTAAGACTGGCCTTTGAGTATGTCTCGGAGCGAGACATTGTTGTTATGGACAGTTTTGACTGGTCAGCCTATTAATCTTGCTGGGATGATGATTGGTACATGGCTGAGGCTGGGGGCAAGAAGAGATCTTCACTGCCCTATGGTATGATCCTAACCTTGGTTTTTAGAAGTCAAGGATTGTATTTCTGATAATGAGCCTTCAAAGAACCTAGGCACACTGATTACTATAGCTTGGCTACTGTGCACCGGATGGGCTTTGTAAAGTAATGGAAATGGGAGAGGAAAGGTCATCTGGATGAGGAGCCACTGAGATTAGATCTTCTGCACCATCTGAGGCTGGTCCATCAGCGAGCATCCTTCACCAGAGCCTAGCAGACACCTCCTGCTCCTCCTGCTCCTTCTGTTTTGTGTCATCTGTTGGTTTTTCAGATATTCAGTTAGAGCAACTAAAGTTTTTTGCTGCTCAAAAGAAGAAATGAAGACAGAGTTTGATAGTCAATTTATGAATTTGAAAGAAACCCTTTACTCTTTGGATGATCGCATTGATTGAGTCTACTCTTGGTTCCTCTGCTGAATCCTTAAAGAATGATCTCAAGAACATTTTGAAGAACTTAAGGATATTGGTGGAGACTCAGAACATATTCCAAATGCAATGCTGAGCTTCAGGACAAGATTGACTGCATGTGCATTTGTTGATGAAGATTAAAGAATTTGTAAGACTCAAAGTGAAGGAATGGCAAGATTGTAGAAGAATTGCAAAGACTTCTTAGAACTCATTTTTGATTATCTTGTAATGAAGTGTCTTTGATAATTAGTATATTTGAAGTTTAATGTAATGAAGTATAGTTTGATGTTTATATGAAGTTTCATTTTGTAATGAAATTTGAATGTAATGAACTTATCTTTTATCTTGAAAATCTATCAATTTGATTTTACTTAACCCTTCTTGATCTTTTTGTTGATTACAAAAAAGGGGAGAGTTATGTAAGTAAAATCGTATATGCATTGAATGTAAAACAAAAAAAGGGGAGAAATATTTAGCTTTTGTATATGCATTAAATTAAGCTTAATTTATTGGTATCTATTAATTGCACATAAGGAGGCAAATTAAAATTGGTATCAACATTAAAATTTTCTGTTAAAAGGAAGAACAATTGTTAAATTGAACTTCATAGGGGGAGCTACCTCATTCAGGGGGAGCTTACTGTGAGGATAACATTTATTTGAATCTATTGTTTACTCATGCATATACTCAATGTTTTTATAATCATCAAAAAGGGGAGATTGTTGACCCAATTATTGATTTTGATGATTAATAAAAGATATGAGTATATTCATTTTGTTACTAATAAATTTAACAAGTGTTTCAGGGCTTAAAAAATTTGATCAATCAAAAGGATAAAGAAATTGTTTTGAATCAAATTAAAAAGTTTCAAAAGTTCAGAGCCTGGAGTCGACACCTAGAAGGTCTGGAGCCGACCCCATGGCGTATCAGAAAGTTTCTGATTTTGGCACGGTCTGGAGTCGACACCCAGGTTTCGGAGCCGACTCCAACCTGAGATGTGCGGAGCCGACACTTCGGGAGCCGACACCTGACACCCTGGAGCCGACTCTAACCTGAGAACAGAGAGCATGTTTTTGGACTATTCTGGAGCCGACACTTACAGTTTTTTGGAGCCGACTCCCGAATGCGCGAGCCGACACTTACTTTTTCGGAGCCGACTCCTCAACGAACTTTTTCTTTCTATTTTTGGATACACGAGTGGAGCCGACACCTGAAAAGTTGGAGCCGACTCCAACCTGTCAGGAACGGATTTTCAAAATGTCAGAACGGCCTCCAACGGTAATATTTTTTTCACCTAATTCTAACGGCTATTTTTTTGTGTGTAGGAGAATCCAAGGACAGAAATAACGGCTAGTTTTTCCACCTAATCTGGATTAAGAATCTATAAAAAGGGGACCATCCGTTTAAAAAGAGAAAAAAAGAGAAAAAATTGAAAAATCCAAGAAGTCTTGAGCAAGAAATCAAAGAGGAAAGAGTCAAAGTTCAAATCCATCAACTCCAGAAAGCTCAAAGAGAAATCCAAGGCATTCAAGTTCAAAATCGGAGGATTTCCAAAAGAAGAAAAAGAAGCCAAAAGCCCTATTTTTCCCAACTTCTCATCTGCAATTTGTGAAGAATCGAGCTGAGGCCTGATTCAACCTTTCAAAGGAGAAGAGGAAAAGAAGAAAAGCTCACATTCAAATCTGCTTCAAACAGGCTTTTCTAACCTTGTTTATTTTAATATTTGCTCATTTGAGGAGCTGTTTGTTATTGTAAACTCTATTTCATTTTTTTGCTATTCAATCAGGGGATTGAATTAGTGGAGGTAGTATACCTCGGGGACAAGCTAGATTAGGTTTGGGTTTTGTGCTGGTGAGCCCGGAAAACCAGCTGGGTTCGTTGTGATCCCGGGAAACAACAAGTTTTGAGTTGTGAGCTTGTAAAACAACTCGACTGTAATCTAGTAGATTATAGTGTGGACCCAAGTGGTACTTGGGAGTGGACGTAGGTGTTGGATACACCGAACCACTATAAAATCTTGTGTTTGCCGTGTTTTGATTCTCTCTCTCTATCTCTTTGTTTGTGCTTAATATTTATCCTGCACTTAATCTTTTATTCCAAAGCCAATTTTTTAAAAGGGTTAAATTTTTTAAGAATCCAATTCACCCCCCCTCCCTCTTGGGTTGCCATCTGGGCCAACACTATAGAAATTGAGGTCATAAATCTTATATTGCAATCATAGAATACATCATGTGAATGCTAGCAGTAAGGAAAATATGATTTGGGTTCCAAAAAGAACTATATTTTATGCTACTAATCATGAAAAAGCCAAGAAAGCTTAGATACCTAAATACAAGATTTGATTGCTATGCATGTGTGTCTTCTAGCCAAAGGATCAAAAAGAAAGTCATATCTTGACAGTGGCTACTCAAGGCATATGACGGATGATAAAGATCAATTCATCACTCTAGAAGCTAAAAGAGGTGGAGTGATAATCTTTGGAGATAATGATCAAGGTCACATCATGGGTATCGATAAAATTCAGATCACTCCATCTACCTTTTTTGAAAATATTCTATATATTGATGGTTTAAAGCATAACTTGATTTGCATCAGCCAACTATGTGATAAAGGATTAAAAGTTTCCTTTGAAGCCTCTATTTGCATAGTATCTAATCCCATTGATAATAGCATTATCTTTATTAGAAATAGAAATGATATTATATTTAATTGACTTAGATATTTATCTACAAGTAATCATTGCCTAATTACTTATGATGCTAAGATAAATGAGATTAGATGGCTATGACACTGTAGATTAAGTCATGCAAGCACACACTTAATTTCAAAATTGCTTAGAAAGTATTTAGTTAAAGGACTTCCAAAATTGAATTTTGAAATGATAGAGTTTGTGATGCATGTCAATTTGAAAAATAAACTAGAAATTTTTTAAATCTAAAAATGTTGTTTTTACTTCTAGGCCACTTGAGCTACTTCACATGGACCTTTTTAGATCTACTAGAACCACAAGTCTAGGAGAAAAGAAATATAATCTTGTGATAGTAGATGATTACTCCAGATTCACTTGGGTACTATTTTTATCTCATAGAGATAAGACTTTCTATGTTTTCCTGAAATTCTTCAAGAAAGTCACAAATAAGAAAAACACTACTTAGTTCTCTTAGAAGTGATCATGGGACTGAATTTAAAAATTATTTATTTAAAAAATTTTACATAGATAACATCATTCATCATAATTTTTCAACATCAAGGATACCTCAACAATTGGGATTGTAGAAAGAAAAATAGGACTCTAGAAAACATAGCACATACAATGCTTTATGAAAGCCAACTCCCAAAATATTTTTGGACGAAAGCTATAAACACAGCATGTTACAACTTGAATAGAACCCTTATTAGATCAATCCTTAAGAAAACCCTCTATAAATTTGGCATAATAAAATACCCAATATTAGTTACTTTTATGCATTTGATTATAGATGTTTCATTCACAATAATAAAAAGATAATTTAGAAAAATTGATGCCAAGTCAGATAAAGATATATTTTTAGGATATTTCATATCTAGCAAGGCATATAGAATATTCAATAGAAAGCATTTGATTGATGAGGAGTCAATTCATGTAATCTTTGATGAGTCGCTAGCCTCGAGTTCTAAAAAAAAAAAAGATAATGAGGAAGATACTAATATCCTTGAAAGAGATTTTAAAAAATTAAATATTAAGTATCTTCAGATCACGAACCTGAAGCTAAAGATGATGACTCAACTAAGGATAGAGATGTTGATATGCAGATCTACCTAGAGATTGGGAATATGCTTATGGTCATCCAAAGGACCTAATCATAGGTGATCCATCTTAAGGAGTATGAACTAGATTATCTATGAGACATGTCAATAATTATCTTATTTGTATCTCATATAGAACTCAAGTCTATTGAAGAAGTTAAAAAGGATAGTTATTGGATATTAGCAATGCAAAAAAAATTAAATCAGTTCACTAGGAATAAAGTATGGACTCTAGTTGATAGATCTGTAGATCATCCTATCATAAGAACCAAATGGGTATTTAGAAATAAGTTAAATGAGAATGGATTTGTCATTAGGAATAAGGCTAGATTGGTTGCAAAAGATATAATCAGAAAGAAGGTATTGATTTTGATGAAACCTTTACACCGGTTGCTAGGTTAAAAGCCATTAGATTATTACTTGCATTTGTATGTTGCATGAATTTTAATTTATTTTATATAGATGTAAAAAGTATATTTTTAAATGGTTTTATAAATGAGAATGTTTATGCTGAATAACCACCTGGTTTTGAAGATCATGAATTTCCAAATCATATTTTTAAACTTCACAAAGCACTTTATGGTTTAAAGCAAGCACCTAGAGCTTCGTATGTTTGGATTAGCAAATTTTTTATTATAAATAATTTTTTTAGAGGCAATATTGATAAAACTCTAATTTTAAAAAGAAGGAAAATGATTTATTAATGGTACAAATTTATATAGATGACATATTCATTACTATTAACAACTTTGTCAAGAGTTTGCTAAGTTAATGCAAGAGAATTTGAAATGAGCATGATGGAAGAACTGAATTTCTTCCTTAGACTCCAAATCAAACAAGAGAAAGAAGAAATTTTTATCAACCAAATAAAGTACACAAAAAATCTCAAAAAGTTTGGAAAAAAATTGAAAAAAACCCCCTTGGAATACCAATGAGCCCTTCATACAAGCTTGACAAGGATGAAGATGGTAAGAAAGTAGATCAAAAGCTCTATAGAGGTATGATTGGATCGCTTCTTTACCTAACTTCTAGTAGACCTAATATTATGTTTGCTATTTGCTTATGTGTTAGATATCAATCTGATCCTAGAGAATCTCATTAATAACTATAAAAAGAATTTTTAGATATTTGAGTGGAACTAAAAATGTATGATTATGGTATTCTAGAGACTCTACATTTGATTTAATTGCATATGTTGATCCTGATTTTGCTGGTTGTAAGTTAGATACGAAAAGCATGAGTGGTGCATACTCATTCTTAGATAATAACTTAATCTCTTAATTTAGCAAAAAGCAAAATTTAGTTGCACTATCTACTGCAAAACCTGAATATATTGCAGCTGGCTGTTGTGTTCAAATCTTTTGAATTAAGTGACAACTTGAGGATTTTGGCATCAGACTTGATAGAATCCCTATTAAAATGTGATAATACAAGTGCAATTAATCTGATTAAAATCTAATTCAACATTCAAGAACTAAACATAGAGATTATGCATCATTTCATAAGAGAACATGTTGTTAATAATTACGTTTGTGTTGAATGTATGTGTACTAATGATCAACTTACTGGTATTTTTACTAAACCTTTAAGTAAGGATAGATTTTGTTATCTTAGAGGTGAATTAGAAGTTCTGATCCTTTATAATAGTTTGAAAACTCTTAAGGAAAGCTATCTAGAATTCAATTGAATTTTCTTGTATATCTCACTATTTTTTTAAGAAAAAATTATCTAGATTTTTTGAATTTTTTGATCCTCAAGTCTTAAGGAAAATTATCTAGACCTTAAGCTTGGCTCGACATGTTTTGGCTTTTGATACTATTAATTTCTACTGAAACTATCCCCGAGCTGACTCATGGAGAAGTGGGAGTCGACTCGAGAGTCACATAGCTCTATGTATGCTTGATGGTGAGTCGACTTGATGATTGTGCAAGCCGACTCGGTTTTGAGCGTTAGCTTTTTACCCGTCGGTGAGCTGACTCGAGGTTTTGCACAAGCTGACTCAAGGTGGTCCCAAATAGTTTTTCTAGGGTTTTAGTCGATACTTTCTCATCACTATCTCCCATCAATCTCGAGCCGACACCTTTCCAAACTCCTCCAATTAAACTTCCAAATCTTTCAATTCTCATCCTTCATTGTCTTCAAATGGTTCCCAAGCATCACAGAACTGCTCACGAACCATCAACCTCCACTGGGAATTTGTTGAGGAATATGGGATGGGAAAGAATCTGCTCTCCAGATGTTCCTACCTACCCTGCCTTAGTTAGAGAGTTTTATGCAAATGCAGGTAGAGGAGATGGTGGTCTAGTAAGTTATGTCAAGGCACCCAAATAAGGGTTAACCAAGAAATTTTGAGTGATTTATTAGAAATGCCTATGGATGGTATTGCTGCTTCAGCCCATTTGGACAGAGGAGCACTGTCTAGGATTTTGGGAAGAGAGATTTCTGAGTTGAAGAAGTTTTGCCAATTAGTTTAACTTTGAGATGAGGCTTCTTTTAATATATGCAGTAGGCTACTATTCCCAAGACTGGCCGATTTGATTATGTTTCAAAAAGGGACATTGTTCTTATGGACTGTATTTTGAATAGATACCCCCTGAATCTACCTAGCATGATGATGGGTTACATGGCAGAGGCTTGTTCTAGGAACAAGGTTAATCTGCCTTATGGGATAGTGCTTACATTGGTCTTCAGCAAGGAGTGGAGATTATGGATGATGAACCAAAGAAACTCCTTAGACACACTGACTACTACAATGCAACCACCCTACAACGAATGGGATTTAGGATGGTTGATGGGGTCTAGCAGAGGAGAGGACAAAATGTACTTCCAGCTCCTGTCAAACATGATGATCATGATGATGTAGAGGTGGTCCCTGAACCTTCAGCATCCCCTGGTCCCTCTACTGCACCTGGACCTTACCCCTTCTTCACCTTCACTAGTGACACCCATAGCATTAGCATCAGTAGCAGCACCTTCCCCAGCCTTTACTGAAGATCAAATGGGGATGTTCAAAGAAATGATGAAATCTGTGCTTGCTGAGCATTAGGTAAAAATGGATGAAAGAATGAGTCTTCAGCTATTGGGCATTAAAGAATTGCTTTATGACTTGGATGAGAGACTAGGTAAACTGGAAGATTCAATTAAAATCTCAGCCCATGGTTTGAAGACAGATCTAGAAAACATTTTTGAGAAACTGAAAGGAATAGCTGATGATGAAGAGGTCTACTCAAACTCAACTGCAAAACTTCAAGTAAATATAGAAAAGGCAGTGGTTCAAGTTGAAGATTTGATGAAAGAATTTTGTAAGACCCAAAAGGATGGCATGACACAGATTTTGGCA
>UESW01004269.1:231787-270536 GCA_900491605.1 Calamus simplicifolius
TCCAATGTCTTCATCGATGCCCATCTCTTTTTTCTATAATTAATAGACAACAAATATAAGCTAAAAAATTAGCTAATAATTACTCAACAATGTAGAACTAAATATTCAACTTACTATCTTTTCTTCCACATTAACAAATCCATGCCTAGATGAACGATGTCGATACTCATTGCTTTTTGCTCTTTCACTTTGCAACCTACTCCATTCCTGAAATTCTGGAGAACTATACCTGCTGACAAAGGCATTCCAAGCATCTTTTTTATGAATGGATAGTTCTTAGGAGGGTTGTCAAATAAGGGTCGCCTATCCTCCAATGGATTCAAGAATTTTGTCCTCAACTTGAACTTAAATTGTCTCCATTTTGTACAAGCAGATGACAAAATATGTTCTTTCCTTCAATTGGCACATTATAAGCTTTCTACAAAAACATAGAAATACATAAGAGCATACTAATAAAATCAAAATTTAATTAAAAAATTAAGAAAAAACTCACCTTTATTTGCATCCAAATTTTTTTTTCAGTTCTTCAGGAACTAAATGCCAATTTTTGAAATTAATAGGCACAGTGGTTCTGGCTATAACACCTAGATAACTTTGCATTTCTGTATTAACCTCCCCTAAAGATTGTCCTCTTTATTGTAAGTCACCTCCTTTACTTCTCCATGACCTAGCTTTTACTACTCTAGGCATAGTTGTTGGACCCCTTTTTCTTTTGACCTTTTCTGCGCTTGACGCAGGTTCTTCATTCGCAGTCAGCAACCTGTACAATAAGAGTAAATTATCATTATTTTAACAAAAACCATAATATATAAAAATAAATAAATAATAATAAAAACAAGCGAATATACGATTAACAAAGATATTACCATTTCATGTTAATTATTGGCAATCCAAGTACCCTCACTATCATCCCGCACATAAGGTAGATGAGAATCATCCATAATATCAAAAGACTGTATATCAGGCAATGATCTGATAACACAATGTTCTAATACTATATCACCTAACTCATCATCATTTGAATAACCATTAAACTTGTGCCTTGAGTTTGGAACTACAATCGACCAAGCTGGATCATTTCCATCTTCTACATAAAACACTTGCTGGGCATTAGTAGACAAAATAAAAGAATCTGACTTATGTCCAATTTTGGTAAGATCGACCAATGTGCATCCATCTTCATCTTCTTTAACTCCACTAGAGCTCTCAACCCATTGACACTTAAAAACTACCACCTTAAATTCAATATAATCAAGTTCCCATATATCCTGAAGAACCCCATAAAAGGACATGTTTGAAATTATCGGGTTCTTGTCCTTCGAGCTAGACACTTGCATTGTTTTAGCAGTTAAGGTGACACCACTATTCTGAACACATCTGGTACTATCATTTTTGGGTGTGAAATCGAACTCCATTTATAAGATATCCATCATATCTTATCACTTGGGTTGGGGTCCATGAGATATCCACCTCAGCGTATCAAAATGACGTTACTGGATTCCTTAATCTCAGAAGCAACCTACATTCATTTTTAAGATTCAGCAACATAAATGATAGTTAAGTATAAACAAATCATGATCTCCTAGAAGATGCCAAGCACATAGTCATATACCTTTTCACGCAACCAATTTATGAATGTTCGATTATGCTCATCCTGAAGCCACTTTTGTCTCCTTGTTTTATTTGGATTAGCTGCCTTCAATTCTTCCATGTGTTGCCTGTATGTTAGAACTTATTAGTTATGACCACATACTTTAAAAATAAGAACATTTAATGAGACTCAAATAACATGTGATGGGTCTGACTTACTCTACATAGGCTGCAACTTCTGTTGTATTTTCCAACACATAAAGATGTGCTTGCTCTAACTCTTTCGCATCAGCTGTAAATACATGAGAACCAGAAAGTGGTTTTCCAATACTGTGTTGACCATCACACTCATTTCTCATTGATGGGATCCCAACAGCTTTCATATTTGACAAGTACTCCGAACAATATTCTACAGCTTCTTCAGCAATATAACATTCTGCAATGCAACCTTCTGGCCTATTGCGATTGCGTACATATCCTTTTAAGATCTTCATGAATCTTTCAAAAGGATACATCCATCTTAAATAGACTGGTCCGCATAACTGGACTTCGCGTACAAGGTGTACTGTTAAATGAACCATTATGTCAAAAAATGAAGGAGGATAATTCTTTTCCATCAGACATAAAGTCTTCACAAGTTCTTCTTGTAGCAAACTGAGATTGCAAGTATCCACAACTTTGTTGCAAAGTGCATTGAAGAACAAACTTAGTCTAGTTATTGTGGATCTCATGTTCTTATTCAACAATCCTCGTAATGCCAATGGAAGAATTTGTTGGATCAAAGTGTGGTAGTCATGAGATTTTAGGCCATAAAGCTTCAATTCTTCCATAGAAACACAATTTCTTAAGTTAGAGCAGTATCCATCTGGAACTTTAAGTGCAGATAACATCTTGCAAAATTTGATTTTCTCAGCCTTAGAAAGTGTGTAACTTGCAGCAGGCAAATATGTCCTTTTTTCACCCACTATTGGCTGTAGCTCACTTCGAATTCCCAGATTTACTAGATCTAAACGACTGCTTAGTCCATCTTTTGACTTTCCAGGTATATCAAGAAGGGTTCCCACGATGCTCTCACATACGTTTTTCTCAATATGCATCACATCTAATACATGACGTACATGAAGAAACTCCCAATATTCAAGATCAAAAAATATTGACCTTTTTTCCATGCAAGTTTAGACTTTGCCTCTGAAACCTTGTCCTTCTTTTTTGATTTCTCAACATGCACTGTATTTGCTTGCTTTTTTCCATACACATAATTAATATTCTGGTCTTTTGTAAAATTTCTGTTCCAGTTAAAGGTTTAGGCTCAACATCAAACTCTTGACAACCATTAAATGCCTTTTTTGCTCTTCTATATGGATGATTTCTGCGCAAAAATCTCTATGACCTTGGTACACATTTTTTCGACTATGTTTCAAGTATACACTATGTGTATTTTTAGCACAAATTGGGCAAGCCAAATAACCTTTAACACTGCAGCCACTCAAATTTCCATACGCGGGAAAATCATTTATTGTCCATAGTAATACGCCTTTAAGGTGAATACCTCTTGCAAATATGCATCATAAATTTTAACACCGACATCCCATAGCATTTTTAAATCATCAATAAGTGGTTGCAAGAAGATGTCAATATCATTTCCCGGCTGCTTAGGACCCGATATCAACAAGGTTAACATCATAAACTTTTGCTTCATACACAACCATGGTGGGAGATTGTAGGTAATAAGTACGACAGGCCATGTACTGTGACGACTACTTAAGGAGCTATGTGGATTTATCCCATCTGCTGCAAGTGCCAATCGAAGATTTCGTGGCTCACATGCGAAATCAGGCCATTTGTGGTCTATTAATTTCCATGATGCTGCATCTGCTGGATGTCGAATGTAACTGTCAACTTCTCTTTCACTAGAATGCCATATCAAATCTTTCGATATTTGACGAGTACCATACATTCTTCTAAACCTGGGTATTGGGGGAAAATACCACACAACTTTTGCCGGCATGCCTACTTTTGGATGATTGGATCCTTTAGGAATCTTCCATCTTGATTCAGAACAATTTGGACATACATCAACATCCTTGTTTGCATTTCTATACAAAATGCAATCATTTGGACATGCGTGTATCTTTTCATATTGCATTCCTAAGGCGCACAATGTCTTTTTTGCTTCATATATTGATGTTGGCATCAAATTTCCTTTTGGAAGCACATCACCCCAAAAGCTTAAAGCTCATTGAAACTTGCATCGCTCCACCCATATTTTGTTTTAAAGTTGTATAATCGTACCAAAACAGAAAGCTTAGTGAACCCACTACAACCAGTGTATAAAGGGCGCTCAGCATCATCCAACAAGTCAACGAATTTCTCTGGATTACATTCAAATAGATCTCTGGCTGCTTCAACCATTTCCACAGCATTAATATCATCATTGTATTGAAGACAACATTCTTCAGCATCTAAGGTACACTTATCTTCCTCAACATTACATATGTTTTCGCCATGCCATATCCATACGTCATAACTTGAGTCGATACCATTACAAAAAAGATGATCTTTAACCACTGTGATATCATGAACTTTCATATTCCCACATTTTATGCATGGACATTGTATGGAACTAGGGTCACTTAAATTTCTTTTAACATGATTCAAAAAAACTTCGACACCATCCTCATATCTTTTTGTACGTCTATCAGCAGAGTACCATGACTTATCTAGTCTGTTTAAATTCAAAAAATACTAGTAACTAGTTAATTAAATCAACAAATATAATTAATTTTATCTAACAAACTAATTAAATTTATCAAACCACATAGAAGTAAAAAAATTTGAAAGATGATAAGTAAATTAAAAAGATAAATAATAACTTACAGTGGTTTAGCTTCCTTTGCTTTGTCATCAATCTCTTTGGACTTACTTTCCATGCCTGATGAATCCACCATCTATGTTCCTAAAACAGAAAAGATATTATGTTCAGAAACATATAAACTTTTTCTATTTGAATCACGTTATTAATTTAAATGGTAAGGATTAATTGCATCAATCTCTTTGAATCAAGTTATTAGATCAATTTTTTATTTTTTTAATACTTAATTAAATGGTAAGGATTAATTACATCTTAATTTAGTCTTTTTTTAATTTAAAAAAAATAACATCACCTTTAAAAAAAAAAAACCAGTCTGAATGGGCCGGACCGAGCCCAGGCCCAACCCATCAGGCCATCCCCCATCCCCTGTTTCAATCGCTGCTGGTTCACCTGAACTAGGGACAGTGCCAGCGGCCAAGGACCGCCACACCTCTCCCGGTGGTGCCTAGCCGGCCATCGACGACCGGCCTAGTGCCGACTGGTGGCGACACCCCTTTCAATTTTTTTTCTTTATTTCCTCTCTTATTCTCCTCCTCTTCTTCTTCTTCTTCTGTTCCTCCTTCCTGAGTGGCGGCACGACCGACCTCTTACGATCGGCCGAAACCCCACCGGATGCCGCACGGACGTCGATGGGGGCTGCCGCCCCTGGCTTGAGCTTGGCTAGCCAGCGGGCAAGCCACCGTGCCCGAGCCAAACACGGGAGCCGATTTAGATCCTGTAAGCATTCTCTTGATCGACGGCACGACCGGCCTCTCCGGCCCACCGAACCCCACCAGACGCTGGACAGACGCCGGTGGGGGCTGCCGCCCATGGCCCGGGCCCGATTGAGCCGATGGGCACGCTGCTAGACCCAAGCCAAAGATCCGACCGGATTGCATCCGACGTGCTTTCTCTCTCTCCCTCCTGATCATTCTTTGGATAAAAAAAAAGGATTACCTGCAGTTGAATCAGCCTGATGAATCAGCCTGGTGAAGAGACAGCAAACAAAACCCTAATCTTATGTAGTGATGGAGTCTTTGTAAACCAAGCTTTGGTGGTGGTGATGGTGTCTCCTCAACCATAATCCTATGGGTAGGCAGTGGAGTCTCCGCAAAAGAAACCGTAATCCAGAACAAAACTACAGTGGGATATCGAGGGTTTTGTTAAGAAAAAAGGGAGGAAGAGAATTACAAGGAGGGAAAAAGATAAATTTTTAGTTTATATTAGACTACGTCTTAATTAAAAACGTAGTCTTTTTACATTATTATATAAAATAATATAAGATTATGTCTTAATTAAAAATGTAGTCTTTTTACATTATTATATAAAATAACATAAGACTATATCTTAATTAAAAATGTAGTTTTTTATTATAAGATAAATAAGACTACGTCTTATTTAAAAATATAATATTTTTATATTATCAGATAATATAAGACTATGTTTAATTAAAAACGTAGTCTTTTTGACATAATATCAGATAATATAAGACTACATCTTAATTTAAAATATAGTCTTTTATATTATCAAATATATAAGACTACGTCTTAATTTAAAACGTAGTCTTTTTTTTATCAGATAATATAAGACTACATCTTATTAAAAAACGTAGTTTTTTATATTATCAGATAATATAAGACTACATTTTTAATAAAAGATAGTCTTTTAAATTATGAAAAATTATGAAAATGTAGTCTAAAATATAGACTACATTTTATACGAAAAACGTAGTCTTTTCCTAAAACCTACCATAGTCTATTCCACTTTTTGTAGTAGTGGAGATTACTTTCCTCCACCCTCTAAAATTCTTCCAGCCCACTTAGACCTATTCTACTCTACCTTAGTCATTAGGATGTTATAGTTAGGAATTATAGTTTGTATCTAGGACTTATAGTTATGGTTTATATCTTGACTTGATTTTTCATGGTTGACATGTACTTCACTTTGTTGTAATGAATGTCTATGGACTTATATGTTTAATAAATATCCTTACTATTAAATATGGCTACCTTCATGGGAATTTGTAATGTTCTTCTCTAATTTTAAAGAAATGGAAATCATCCTGAGCTGTGTCTACCCTATCATCTTTAACTTTTTTGTTGATGACAAAAAGGGTAAGAAATGGTATGTATATGCATTCATTGAATCACTGATTTAATGCACACACTTAGGGGGAGCAATACTCAGGGAGAGCTATTTGTGTGGTTTGCTTAAAATGAAAAATATCAAGTTATTTAAGTTGTTTAAATTGTTCTCAATGGAGTTATCTTCAATAAACAATATCTAATGAAGTGTTTTATCGAAGGTTTATTGAATATATCGATCTGATTGTAAATTACTTGATTTGAAATCTTTGATCTAAATTTCTATGCATATACTCATTGTTTTTTGGTATCATCAAAAAGGAAAAGATGTTGACCCAAATATGATTTTGATGAGTAACAAAAAACATATTAGTATATTCCTTTTGTTACTGATTTTGATTAGTGCTTCAGAGATTTAAATCTTTAATCAATCAAAAATCATAAAGAAAATGAAGTTTGATCTTGAGAATCTGTCCAAGTTTGAGGAGCCGACTCCGGCACATTTTGGTACTTTTGGCACAATCTCAAGTTGACTCCTGCAGAGTCTCGATTCAACTCAGTCAGAAAGACAGAAACTGCATTTTTTTAGATGAGCTCAAGTCGACTCCTTCAGAGTCTCGAGCCAACTCAATCAATTATATAAAGAGTGTTGATTTTGAGGTTTAGCTCAAGTCGACTCCCGCACAAGATGGAGCCAACTCTGTCACAAGTTTGAGCTGACCCCTAGAACGGCAAGTGCCAACTCCTCCATGAGCAGAAAATTAATTTTTGGGCAACCCACGTTCAAGCTAACTCAAGATCTATTCGAGCTGGACTCAATCCTGTCAGGAACTGACTCCAGGACATCAAAGATGGCTCCAAAATCTAACATTTCTCCAATGGACTTCAACGGCTCTTTCTCCATCCGTGCTAATCACTTTTTCAACCATAAATAATGGCTATTTTACTTCTAAAAGCAGATTTGAAAGGTGATTATAAGTAAGAGCCCTGGTTTGACTCAAGAAAAAAAAGGAGAGAGAAGAAGATGTGAAAATAACAAGAGAAAAACTCAAATTTCTAAAGCCCTAGAGTGAAAACAAAGGTAAAAAAAATCCCAAGAATCCAAAACTAATCTTAAGGGACTTTGTCAATCAAGGAAGAAGAAGAGAGCCCTAGTCCAAAGCTTCAATGTCAAAGAATCTTCAAAAGCTTCAAGCATATCTTGAGGAAGATCAAAAATAAGAAAAGAAAAAAAAAAAAAAAAGAAGAAAAGCCAACCTTAGAAATCTTCGAATCAGGTTTCTTCTATTTCTATTTGATTATATTATTTTATTTGCTCACTTTGGAGCTTCATTTCTGGTATAACTAAACTCTTATTTTTTTGTGAGATGATTCAATTAGGGGATTGAATCAAGGGGCAGTTTGGCCTTATGCAAGCTAGAAGGATTGTGAGAGGTTTTGTACTGGTGATCCTGTGAAAACCATCTGGGTTCATTGTGATCCCTGAGTAAAACAACAAGTTTGAATTGTAAGCTTGTAAAACAATTCCTCTATAATCAAGGTGATTATAGTGTGACCCAAGAGTTTCTTAGGAGTGGATGTAGGTGTAGCTAACATTGAACACTATAAAATCCTTATGTTCATTGTGTCTGTTTCTTTCTCTCTACTCTATCTCTCATATTCTGCTTAGCTTATTGTGCACTAGACTCATACCTCTTCATGGCATTTTACTTGTGCATTATTTGAAAAGTAGAGTTAAATTTTGAAAAACCCAATTCATCCCCCCTCTTGGGTTGCCATCTGGGCCAACAATATGGGTCAACACAAACAACACAAAAGTTTAAAACTCAGGATGTTATAGATTGAGCAACCCACTCCTTCTACAGCATCTAGTACATCTGATGAGAGGAACAGATATGAGAAGTGGGATTGCTCTAACTGCATGAGTCTCATGATCATCAACCGCGCCATACCTGAAGCTTTAGGGGTGCGGTATCCGAAGGGATTACCAATGCCAAGGATTTTCTTACTGAGATTAAAAATACTTTGCCAAAAGTGATAAGGCGGAAACAAGCTATACGACCCGGGCCAGACATACGGATCCGTTTCGTTACAAGAAAGCAAGACGGACAAAGTCCACACCAATTTGGACCACCAGTCCAAAATGGATCCCATTGGTATTTGTCCTTCTTTCTTTTACTATATAAACCACTAACCCCTTTTACCCACTATTGATGTGGGACTTTGGGCATCACGATCTACCTCACTTAAAGAGAGGACGTCCTTATCGCTAGAGGCAACCACCAGGCAATATTCTAGAGGTAGCCCTCACAGGTTCAAAAGGTGGCTTCCATCCCATGGATGTAGTACTTTGCCCTGTATGACACTTAGCTCCTGCACTTTTGGCTGGTTCATGGCTCTGATACCATATTATAATAACTCGGACCTAGCATACGGACCTATTTCATTACAAGAAAGCAAGATGACAAGGTTCACACCAATCCACAGTCCAAAATGGATCCCATTGGTATTTATCCTTCTGCTTTTTACTAATATAAACCACTAACCCTTTTACCCACTACTGATATGGGACTTTGGACATCACACAAGCACAATCTTGAAAAGCTTAATTTTCATGAAGTATAAGGGCAAAGGAAACATAAGAAAATACATTATGAAAATGTCTCATCTTGCTTCAAAGCTAAAGGCACTAAATCTTGAAATGTCGGAGGATCTACTGTGCATCTAGTACTGATCTCTCTTCCTAACCAGTTTAGTCAATTTAAGGTCAATTACAACTCCAAGAAGGAGAAATGGACTCTTAATGAGCTTATTTCATACTATGTGCAAAAGAAAGAGAGATTGAAGCAAGAGAAGACTGAAAGTGCTCACTTGGAAAGCTCCTCTAAGGAAAAGGGCAAGGATAGAGGAAAAAAAAGAAAGAATGGGGCTATTAAGGGTCCAGCAAAGAAGAAATAATTCCTTCAAGCCATATAAGGTTCCAACTCAGAAAAATGGATTGAAGCGATGAAAGAAGAATATAAGTCTATGCAAATAATAAGGTTTGGAAACTTGTCCTATTACCAAAAGGTGTGAAACCCATTGGTTGCAAATGAATTTTTAAGACCAAACGAGATTCAAAGGGTAATGTAGAGATGTATAAAACTCATCTTATGGCTAAAGGCTATACTAAAAAAGAAGGGACTGATTTTAAAGAGATATTCTCTCCATTTTCATCGAAGGACTCTTTTAGGACAATCATGGCTCTTGTTATACAGTATGACATGGAACTCCATCAAATGAATGTCAAGATGGTGTTTCTTAATGGAGATAATTTATATGATGCAACCAGAAAACTTTGTATCAGAAGATCCAAAGAAAATAGTTTGTAAATTAACAAATTTATGGGTTAAAGCAAGCTTCTCGTCAATGGTACCACAAATTTCATCAAGTAATTCTCTCATTCAATTTTGAGGTGAATGCAGTTGATGATTGTGTGTATCACAAGTTCAGTGGGAGTAATATATTTTTCTAGTTTTGTATGTAGATGACATTTTTCTTGCTACAAATGATATAGGTATGTTGCACAAACTAAGAGATTTTTATCAAGAAATTTTCAAATGAAAAATCTTGGTGACACCTCCTTTGTATTGAAAATCCAGATAAATCAAGATTGTTTTTGGAGTATCCTTGGATTATCACAAAGGAGCTATATCGATAAAGAACTTAAGAGATTTTGCATGCATGATTACAAACTAGGTGACACCCTGATTGCTAAAGGAGATAAATTTAGTTTTAACCATGTGCCCAAAAGGAAATCTTGAAGTTAAAGAGATGCAGAAAATTTCTTATGCTTCGGCTATAGAGAGTCTAATGTATACTCAAGTTTGTATGCATCTAGATATTGTATACATTGTTGGAGTGTTAGGCAGTATAAGCAACCCAGAAATAGATCATTGGAAAATAGCTAAAAGGATTATGAGATATCTGAAAAGGATAAAATATTACATGCTCACATATAGGAGATCAGATCATTTTGAGATCATTGGGTCTTCTGACTTCGACTTCGCGAGATGCCAAGATAGTAAAAGATCCACTTCTGGCTATGTATATTCGTTAGATGATAGAGCTATTTTTTGAAGAAATGCAAAACAGACACTTATAGCTTCCTCTACCATGGTAGCAGAATTATAGCATGTTATGAGACATCCAACCATGGGATATGGCTGAAAAACTTTATGTTTGGTTTGTATATACTTGTGTGTTTAGATAGTTTTTGATCAGAAATAAAGTATTTTATTTAGTTCAGTACACTCTGTACAATTATATTAAAGTTTTGATCTTACTCAAGTAAAGCAAGACTAGTTAAAAATTGATATGAACAGATCACCTTGCATGTAATTTTCATGCCACACATTCACGATTGATCTATGTCATTAGACTATACTGATATCACTACAATAGAAAATAAATATAGCGATGCAAAAATGCGTCACTAATGCATCACTAAACTGGGTTTTGCGATGCATTAGTGATGCAACTGTAGCGTCGTTGTAAGTCTCATCACAGAATAAATTTAGTCACAATTGTGTTGCTAAATAACGACTCTCAGCGATGCATTTATTGTGTCACAATATTGCGACGCAACGTCTTTGCGTTGCAATATTGCGACGCAAGGTCGGTGCGTCGTAATATTTAATAATAATATTTTAAAAATATTAGCGATACAATTTCAGTCGCTAATGAGTCGCTAATTAAATTTTTATAAAAAAATATTAAAAATTAAAAATTAAAATGGTTAAATTTAATATTGTGAGGTAACCAAGTGCGTCGCAATATCTAAGATGTTGCGTCGCAATATTTAATAATAATATTTTAGAAATATTAGCGATGCAATTTCAGTCTGAAATTTGAGGCATAACCATCTGAAAATTTTAACCCTCTAACCCAGTTACATAATACTTCTCATGAATTTCTGTCAAGAGTGTAACAGGCTTTAGGATAGGTCCCGTCGGCACTCCTCCTCAAATCACCTCTTCTGCAATAAAGATTAAGTTCTTCTCTTGACTTTGCAGTGTCTTTGGTTTTTCCCGGGATGTTTAGCACCGTGTTAAATATGTTATCAAAGAAATTTTCTTGATATGCATAACATCCAAGTTGTGCCGGATGAGATTTGTACTCCAATACGGCAAATCCCAAAATATACTCCTCTTCTTCCAGTTATGTTCTTTACATATACGGCCATTTATTCTATCTGCATCTGGTTCCCAAGCATACCTCAACCCCAAATGCTCTATAGTATCAAATATATCCGTGCCGGACCTAACCGGTTCGGCGAATTTTGTGACTGCTTTGTTCTTCCGGAAGGCGATCAAGTTACGCCTGTAAGGATGATTTGAGGCAAGAACTTCCTATGATTATCAAACCATGACTGCTTACCACTCTTCTGCAATGTAAATGCATCCAAATCATACATGCAATGGGGGCATGCCAGACGTCCAGCAGTGCTCCAACCAGACAACATTGCATATGCCGGAAGTCACTTATTGTCCACATCAAAGCAGCTCTCATGATGAAATTTTGTTTCATAGAAATGTCGTAGGCTATGACTCCTGTTTCCCACAACATTTTCAATTCGGCCACCAACGGTTGCAGGAAGACATCAATCTTTTCCTTTGGATTTGATGGTCCTGGAACCAAAACTGTCAAAAACATTGCAGAATCTTTCATGCACTTCCATGGAGGAAGGTTATATACAGTCAGTATCACAGGCCAACATGAATACTGTTGGCCCGCTTGACCAAATGGTTGGAAGCCATCGGTACAAAGACCTAATCTCACATTCCTTATATCTTCAGCGAAATCAGGATGATTTTCATTGAAATGCTTCCAAGCTTTTGAATCTGATGGATGCCGCATTTCATCCTCTTTAGATTCATGTTCGGCATGCCATCTCATATCAGCAGCTGTAGCCTCAGATCTGTATAATCTCTGCAGGCGTGGAGTAAGAGGAAAGTAATGCATCCTCTTGTAAGGCACACTTTTCCTCCTACTTGTACTAGCTCCCCCTTCGCCATTTTTGTACCTCGATTGCCCACAAATCTTACACCATCGCAGCTCTGAGTCTTCACCCCAATATATCATGCAATTGTTCAAGCAACAATCGATCTTATTAACTGGGAGCCCAAGCCCACGCAACAACTTCTTCGTTGAGTAAAAACTGTCTGCTACAACATTATCATTTGGCAAAATTTCCTTGATTAACCCAGCTACAGAATTGAATGCCTTTTCTGATAATCGATGTTCTGCCTTAATATTCAACAACCGAGCAGCCGTAGACAACTGGGAATGACCCTCACAACCAGGATACAATTCTTGATTTGCAGCACGCAACATATCATAAAATTGCTGTGCATCTGGATTTGGTTCTTCCATAAATGTATTCTGATTGAATTCATTACCCGATGCATTCATCACCATTTCTTCATATGTGTTTAAATTCACAAATGGTTCATCTATGGGAATTGACACTTGTTGGCTTGTAACAACTGCTGGAATTCCTCTGGTTCACCATGACAGTACCAAACATCGTAATCAGGAACAAACCCCTTTTTACACAAATGCACCTTAACAGTTTCAACATCTCTGTAGGCTTTATTCTGACACCTGTGATAGTTGCATGGGCACCTAATCCTAGGCCCATCCATCCATTCAGGTTGGCTACATGCAAATGCGATAAATTCTTCCAATCCATTCAGAAAATCTGGATTAAGCAAGCCATCTTTTATCCTTGCATACATCCACGAGCGAGCCCCGCTCATTTTTGACCGACTTATACAATTTCTGGTAAACCATTAAAGGAAACCACATTATAAAACTATATTAGCATTACTAAATATATAACTAAATTATTTCTTTTACACAACTAAGGTTAATAACAACCATTTAAATCATTTATAACTAAACCAATTTTCTTTTAGACAACTAAGGTCCCTACCCTGCAAGGCCGGGCCACGGCTACGATCCTTGGCGTGCTAGCAAGGACCGAGGCACAGGTTCATGCCAGGCTAATGCTAGGGCTTGAGTTCGGGTCGGGCCGCAAGGCGGTCCATTCAATCATGAGACTTCACAAGCATTCAAGTGTCCTAAATTAATTCCACCTTCACTCCATGTCTAAAAGGTAAGGCCCTATCCCATTCAAGAATATTTTTTGTGATATGTTATTCTGCTATTAATTATCATCGATCGGTTACGTTGAAATTTTAGCAGCATTTCCCCATATGTTCTCCTAAATGTGTGGCATATATGCCACACTAGGAGAACGTATGAGCAAATACAAACCGCAATCTCAACCAACGATGATTAATAGCAGACTAACATATCGCAAAAAATATTCTCAAACTGTCCACCAGGACAATTTGAGAATTTGCAAGACTAAGTCTTACAAATTCTCAAACGGGTCTAAAGGTTATAGTGCTGTGATTAATAATATGAAATCCAAAGACAATTGAACTTATGCTTGTTATTCAGAAATTCTTGTCAATTCATATTAATTTATAATGAGTTTATTATAAATAAATTTTTATTGGTGAAAATGAATATAATATTAAATTTAATATTGTAACAAGAACTTATAATAACATTCTCACAATAAGACATGCATGAAGAAAAACTATTTCGAATTTATGTTAAAATTTCATCAAACCCAAAATAGTTCAATATATGATGTTAGAATCATATATTATATATTATAATATCACATAATATAATATTTTATATTATATTAAAATATACTATATTATATTCTAATATTATTGTAATATATTATTTATTTAATATAATATTACTATAGGGGTTTTCTAAATTTAATGATATAATAATAAATTTAAATAAACTATTAAAATTAAAATATTAAAACAACTTACTAATAATATTTTTAATATTAATAATTAAATAATTTAATCAGTAAAATTGGTTATGAAATATATTTTTTAATATTAAAGAATAATATTTTATAATAAATATTTTTTTTATTATAATAGTTTATCAATAAATAATAAATTATTAAGATTAAAATTTTAAAATAGCTTACTAATAATATTTTTTTTTCCCGTGGCCGTGGCCGGAGAAGATGGGAGGGGGGGGGAAACCCCCCCCCACTGTTAAATATTTTTTTCCCGTGGCTTGGCCACTGTGGCCAGGCCACGACCGGCCATGGCCGCAGCCGTGGCCGAAGAAAACGGGAGGGGGGGAGGGGTTCCCCCCTGTTAAATTAATTTTTCCTATGGCCTGGCCAGTGGCCAGGCCACGACCGGCCACGGCCGTGGCCGGAGAAGACGGGAGGGGGGGGAACCCAAACTGTTAATTTGACGAGAGGGGGGGGGAGGGGTTCCCCCTGGTTAAATCAATATTTTCTCGTGGCCTGGCCACTATGGCCAGGCCACGATCGGCCACGGCCGCGGTCGTGGCCGGAGAAGACGGGAAGGGGGGCGGATTTCCCCCTATTAGTAGAATTAACAGCTAGTCAAGGGAGCAGAAATGGTAGATTCCAAGGCTGATTTGGTGCTCAGAAATGGCAGATTCCAAGGCTGATTTGATATGAAAAAAATGACAGATTTCATGACTAATTTGGCGAGCCAAAGGACCAGTTAAGCGAAAGTTTTAAATTTAAATTTTGAAATTCAAATTGGCTAACTAAGGGCGCATCAAGGGGAGAATTATTTAGGCAGAAAATCAGCATCATTGCCATAAGTGTAGAGTATATTGTATATATGCATAGAATTGATAGACATTTATTCTTATCTTACATAATCATGTGTATCTTATGTAATGGCTGATTTTTAGCCTTGTAATTAGTCCGACAACTTTTATATAAAGTGAGCAACCCTCACAAAAAGGGTATTGAGAACAAAACCTAAATTTGACATGGTATCAGAGCCACAAATTATTTTCGTAGTTTTCTCTTGGCTTGTTTGAATTCTTGATTTCTTGAGGGTTTCTTGGTGACCACAAATTATTTTCGTGGTTTTCTCTTGGCTTGTTTGAATTCTTGATTTCTTGAGGGTTTCTTGGTGACTGTCGGATCTTTTTTTTTGTTGCTTGGTAGCTGTCGATAGATTCTGAAGAGTAACTGTTGTGATTTCTCTGCTCTGTTAATTTTTTATTATGTCTAGAGAAAATTCTATTATTCGCCTTAATGGCAAGAACTACACCAGTTGGAAATTTCAGTTCAGGATGTTTGTGAAAGGGAAGGAGTTATGGGGTCATTTGGATGGGTCTTCTAAGGCTCCAACTGATTCCAAGGAGCTTAGTTTATGGGAAAATAAGGATGCTAAAATTGCTTCCTGGCTACTCAGCTCTGTTGAACCTCATATGGTCAATAATATTCGTAGGTTTACTACTGTTAAGGAAATGTGGGATTACCTTCGACAAATTTATTATCAAAATAATTCTGCTCGAAAGTTTCAATTTGAGTTAGACATTGGAAACTATCGCCAGGGGAATCTTTCTATTGAGCAATTTTATTCTGGTTTTATTAATTTATGGAGTGATTATTCTGGATTGGTGCATTCTCAGGTTCCCAAAGAAGCTTTGGCAGCACTACAAGCGGTTTATTCTGAGAGCCAGCGGGATCAATTCTTGATGAAGCTCAAACCCGAGTTTGAAAGTGCACGAGCTGGGTTAATCAATTGTACACCTGTCCCCTCTTTGGAGGATTGCTTGGGTGAACTCTTGCTTGAAGAACAGCGTCTTGCCTCACAGCTTGGCCTTGATCAAAACACTAGTGGTTCTGAGATGGTTAATATGGCATACGTTGCTCAAGGCAAAGGACGATCTAGATTTCCACCACAATGTTATAGTTGCAAGGAAATTGGGCATATTGCAAAATATTGCAGCAAAAAATTCTGCAATTATTGCAAGAAGGAGGGTCATATCCTTAAGGATTGTCGTATACGCCCTCAGAATAAATCTGCTCATGTTTTTCATACTGCTGTTCAGTCTGCTTCTGTGCCTATGCCTTCCACTCTGCCCACAGTTCCAAGTTCTTCTTCCAACATTACGCCCGAGCAGGTTCAACAGATGATTATTTCTGCCCTTTCTGCTCTTGGTCTCCAAGGCAAGAAACATCTCCTTCCTTCTCCTTGGTTAATTGACTCTGCAGCTTCCAATCACATGACTGGAAGTTTGGCAGCTTTACAAGATGTTCGTAAGTATGATGGTCAGCAACATATTTAGATTGCAGATGGCAATACTCTTCCCATTACTGTAGTTGAAAATTTGGGGTCTTCCTTTACTGATGTTTTTGTGTCTCCTAACTTATCTGCCAATCTCATTTATGTTGGACAATTAGTAGAAGATAATTGTTCTATTCATTTTGATCGTTCTGGTTGTCGTGTGCAGGATCAAGCGTCGAGACAGAGATAGCGAAGGGGCCTAAAGTGGGACGTCTTTTTCCTCTTCAGTCGTTTTCCGTTCCTCGTTCAAATTTTGTTGGTTGTTCTGCTATTGCTAATAATAATAGCCATCTTTGGCATAAGAAATTAGGTCATCCCAACTCTGTAATTTTGACACATCTTATGAAACATGGTTATTTGAGTAATACAAATGAGTTTTCTTCCTTGCCTTTTGATTGTGCTCCTTGTAAACTAGGAAAAAGCAAATCTTTACCTTTTCCTTGCAAGGTAGTCATGCTTCTACATGCTTTGATATTATTCATTCTGATGTTTGGGATATGAGTCCTGTTCTTTCTCATGCTCAATACCGATATTTTGTGACATTTATTGATGATTACAGTCATTTCACGTGGGTCTATTTTCTTCGTTCTAAAGCTGATGTATTTTCAACCTTCAAAACTTTTGTTGCCTATGTAGAAACTCAATTTTCTACCTATATTAAGATCTTCCGTTCAGATTCTGGGGAGAATACATGTCTCATGATTTTCAATCTTTTCTCCAACAGAAGGGTATTCTTTCTCAACGTTCGTGTCCTTACACCCCTCAACAAAATGGCATCGCCGAGCGTAAGAATAGACATCTTTTAGATGTTGTTCGTACATTGATGCTTGAATCTTCTGTACCTTCTAGATTTTGGATAGAAGCATTATCTACAGCTGTATATTTGATTAATCGTCTACCTTCTCCTATTTTGCATCTTGATTCTCCATATTCTCATTTGTTTGGTGTTTCTCCTAATTATAATTATTTGCATGTATTTGGTTGCATTTGTTTTGTTCATTTACCTCCCATTGAACGTCACAAGCTTTCTACCCAATCTGTTCAGTGTGCTTTTCTTGGTTATAGTAACTCTCATAAAGGATTTGTGTGTTATGATGCGGATGCTAACAAGCTTCGTATTTCTCGCAATGTGATTTTCTTTGAAAATCAATATTTCTTTCCATCTCGTACTAATCTTGTTTCTCCCTCTATTTCACTTCCTGCATTTGATGATGTATCTCATACTCCTTCTAAGCCGATATCGTGTATCAGCGACGTCGCCCACTGCCTCTTCCTTCTTTGAACCGCCACCTGATCCTGTCTTGCATGAGCCACGACGATCTACTAGGATTTTTCGGCCCCCAGATTGGTATGGTTTTTCTTCTTCGGCTCTTCAGGCTACTCTTGATACTACTTTTGTGCCTAAGTCTTATTCTCAGGCTTCTACTCAAGAGTGTTGGCGCCAAGCTATGCAGGATGAAATTCAGGCTCTTCAGGACAATCACACTTGGGACATCGTCCCTTGTCCTGCTGGAGTTAAACTTATTGGGTGTAAATGGGTCTACACCATCAAGCTACGTGCTGATGATCTATTGAAAGATATAAAGCTTGTCTAGTAGCACTCGGGAATAGACAGGAGTATGGGCTTGATTATGAGGAAACATTCACTCTCGTTGCCAAAATGACTACTATCCGTACTATCATGGCCATTGCTGTTTCGAAAGGATGGTCGCTTCACCAGATGGATGTGAAGAATGCATTTCTACATGGTGATCTAAAGGAAGAAATATTTATGTCTCCTCCTCCTGGCTTGTTTCCTTCTCTTCTGTTGAGGTTTGTCGCTTAAAGCGATCTCTGTATGGTTTGAAGCAGGCACCGCGGGCATGGTTTGAGAAGTTTCGTACTACTCTACTGGATTTCACTTTTTCTCAGAGTCAGTATGACTCCTCTCTATTCTTTCGCAAGACTAGCCTTGGGATTGTTATACTTCTTGTGTATGTCGATGATATTGTGATTACTGGATCTGATCTCCAGTTAATTGAGCAACTCCAACAGCGTCTCAAATCTTCATTTCATATGAAAAATCTTGGTCCACTGAGGTATTTTCTTGGACTGGAGGTTCACCATTGCCCAAATGGCATGCTCTTACATCAGCATAAGTACACCCAAAAACTTCTTTCTTTAGCAGGCCTTCAAGATGCAAATTCGGTTCTTACACCTATGGAGGTCAATTTAAAATTGCGTCAGGCGAATGGTGATCCCTTATATGGTCCTTCAATGTATCGGCAGCTGGGGGCATTTTGAATTATTTGACCATTACTCGACCTGATATTTCGTTTGCTGTTCAGCAGGTCAGTCAGTTTATGCAGGCTCCTTGCCAGACACATTTGGCCACTGTCCGTCGTCTTCTTCGATATCTCAAAGGGACATCTGGTCGTGGCTTATTTTTTTCCTCTGAGAATTCTTTACAGTTGAAGGGTTTTAGTGATGCCGACTGGGCTGGTTGTGCGGATACTCGTCGTTCTGTTACGGGTTGGTGTATGTTTCTTGGCAACGCCCTTATTTCTTGGAAGAGTAAGAAGCAGGCTCGTGTATCGAAGTCATCCACCGAGTCTGAATATCGGGCTATGTCGTCTGCTTGTTCTGAAATTATATGGCTTCGAGGGTTGTTAGGCGAACTTAGTGTTCCACAGCTTACTCCTACTCCTCTTCATGCTGATAATACCAGTGCTATTCAAATGCTGCCAATCCTGTTTTTCATGAGCGCACCAAACATATTGAAGTGGATTGTCATTCCATTCGTGAAGCTTTTGCTCGTCAGGAGATTACTCTTCCATACATTTCTACTGAACACCAAACTGCTGATGTCTTCACCAAGGCTCTCTCTCGTCCCCGACATCAGTTCTTAATTGACAAATTGATGCTTCTCAATCGCCCAGCATCAATTTGAGGGGGATATTAGTAGAATTAACAGGTAGTCAAGGGAGCAAAAATGGTAGATTCCAAGGCTGATTTGGTGCTCAGAAATGGTAGATTCCAAGGCTAATTTGATATGCAAAAATAACAGATTTCATGACTAATTTGGCGAGCCAAAGGACCAGTTAAGCGGAAGTTTTGAATTTAAATTTTGAAATTCAAATTGGCTAACTAAGGGCGCATCAAGGGGAGAATTGTTTAGGTAGAAAATCGGCACCATTACCATAAGTGTAGAGTATATTGTATATATGCAGAGAATTGATAGACATTTATTCTTACCTTACATAATCATGTGTATCTTATATAATGGCTGATTTTTAGCCTTGTAATTAGTCTGACAACTTTTATATAAAGTGAGCAACCCTCACAAGAAGGGTATTGAGAACAAAACCTAAATTTGACACCCCCCACCCACTGTTAATTTTTTTTTTTTAGAGGGAGGGAGAGGAGTACCTGGCGAGTGATTCGGGTGCCGGAGAGCCGCCGGACGTGGGGAAGACGGAGGACGAGAAAGGAGAAGGCGGGCGGGGGGGGGGGGGGTGTTCGGGCTCGTGAGGAGGAAGAAGAAGAGGGGGATCTGCACGGATTTATGAATCAGGATTGCATTGCTAATATGTCGCTAATCAGCGACGCTAATTATGCATCGCTGATTGCATCGCTAAGTTTCCGCCATTAGGCATTTTGGCGGGAAATTAGCGACGCATCTGATTTGCGTCGTAATATTGCGACCATATGCTATGCGTCGCAATATTAATTTAAAATTTTAATATTACAAATATTGCGACGCAGGCATTATGCATCGCAATATTGCGACGCAAATGTAATGCGTAGCAATATTTGTATTATTAAATTAATAAACTAATATCAATATTGCGATGCATTATGAATGCATCGCAATATTGCGATGCATAATGGATGCGTCGTAATATTATTTGTTAATTTAAAACTAATATTGCGATGCATCCATTATGCGTCGCAATATTGCGATGCAATCATAATGCGTCGCAATATTAGTTTATTAATTTAAAACTAATATTGCGATGCATCCATTATGCGTCGCAATATTAGTTTGTTAATTTGAAACTAATATCGTGACGCATTATGAATGCATCGCAATATTAGTTTTAAATTAACAAACTAATATTGCGACGCATCCACTATGCGTCGCAATATTGCGATGCAATTATACTATGTCGCAATATTGATATTAGTTTATTAATTTAATATTACAAATATTGATATTAGTTATTAATTTAAAACTAATATTACGATGCCTCCGTTATGCGTCGCAATATTGTGACGCAAATACGTTGCGTCGCAATATTAGTTTATTAATTTATAAACTAATATTGTAACACATTATAGCTTGGATCCGACCGCTGCGATCCATCCGATCGGCGACGATCCGACGATTGCGATCGATCTAAGCCATGATCCCGATCTGCGATGATCGATCCGACAGTTGCGATCCATCCGATCGGCGATAATATCCGACGGTTGTGATCGATTGAACCCATAATCCCGATCGGCGATGATTGATCCGACGGTTGCGATCCAACTAATTGGCGTCGATCCGACGATTGCGATCGATCTAGGCCATGATCCCAATCGGCGATGATCGATTCGATGATTGCGATCCATCCGATCGGCGATGATATCCGATGGTTGCGAGTGATCCAAGCCATGATCCCGATCAGTGATGATCGATCCGACCGTTGCGATCCAACCGATCGGTGACGATCCGATGGTTGCGATCGATTCAAGCCATGATCCCGATCGGTGATGATCGATCCGACCGTTTTGATCCATCCGATTGGCTACGATATCCGACGGTTGCGAGTGATCCAAGCCATGATCCCGATCGGTGATGATCGATCCGACCGCTGCGATCCATCCGATCGGCGACGATTTGACGGTTGCGATCGATCCAAGCCATGATCCCGATCGGCGATGATCGATCCGACCATTGACATCCATCCGATCGGCGACGATCCGACGGTTGTGATCGGTCAATGCCATGATCCCGATCGGCGATGATCGATCCGACCATTGCGATCCATCCGATCGGCGACGATATCCAATGGTTGCGATCGATCCAAGCCATGATCCCGATCGGCGATGATTGATTCAACCGTTGCGATCCATTCGATCAGGGACGATATCCGACAGTTGCGATCGATCCAAGCCATGATTCTGATGGGGGATGATCGATCCGACCGTTGCGATCCATCCGATCGGCGATGATCCGACGGTTGCGATCGATCTAAGCCATGATCCTGATCTACGATGATCAATCCAACGGTTGCGATCCATCCGATCGGCGACGATATCCGAGGGTTGCAATCGATTGAACCCATGATCCCGATCAGCGATGATCAATCCGACAGTTGCGATCCAACTAATCGGCAACAATTCGATGGTTGCGATCGATCTAGGCCATGATCCCAATCGGCGATGATCGATTCGACGATTGCGATCCATACGATCGGTGACGATATTCGACGGTTGCAAGTGATCCAAGCCATGATCCTGATCGGTGATGATCGATCCGACCGTTGCGATCCAACCGATCAGCAACGATCCGACGATTGCGATTGATCCAAGCCATGATCCCAATCGGTGATGATCGATCCGACCGTTTCGATCCATCCGATTGGCTACGATATCCAACGGTTGCGAGTGATCCAAGCCATGATCCTGATCGGCGATGATCGATCCGACCGCTGCGATCCATCCGATCGGCGACGATCCGATGGTTGCGATCGATCCAAGCCATGATCCCGATCGGCGATGATCAATCTGACCATTGCGATCCATCCGATTGGCGATGATATTTGATGGTTGCGAGTGATCCAAGCCATGATCCCGATCGGGGATGATTGATTTGACCATTACATATAGAACCGATCGGCGACGGTCCGACGGTTGTGATCGATCCAAGCCATGATCCCGATCGGCGATGATCGATTCGACTATTGCGATCCATCCGATCGGAGACGATCCGACGGTTGCAATCGATCAAAGCCATGATCCCGATCGGCGATGATCAATCCGACCGTTGCGATCCATCCGATCGGAGACGATATCGGATGGTTGCGATCGATCCAAGCCATGATCTCGATCGGCGATGATCGATCTGACAGTTGTGATCCATCCGATCGGCGACGATATCCGATGGTTGCGATCGATTGAACCCATGATCCCGATCGGCGATGATCGATCCGACGATTGCGATCCAACTGATCGGCGATAATCCGACGGTTGCGATCGATCCAAGCCATGATCCCAATCGGCAATGATCGATTCAACGGTTGTGATCCATCCGATCGGCGATGATATCCAATCGGTTGCGATCGATCCAAGCCATGATCCCGATCGGCGATGATCGATCCGACTGTTGCGATCCATCCGATCGGCGATGATCCGACAGTTGCGATCGATCCAAGCCATGATCCCGATCAGCGATGATCAATCCGATGGTTGCGATCCATCCGATCTGCGATGATCCGACGATTGCGATCGATCAAAGTCATGATCCCGATCGGTGATGATTGACGACGGACACTGCCATGGCCAGCAAGAAAGGGGAGAACCACTTTATAATTTTTGGTTTTTTTTTTCACGGGAGGGGTTGTGGAAAAAAATCCCTTTTTAATTTTACCAGCAGCCTGGCGGTGGCCAGGCCATGGCCTTGGTTGCCGACCATGGCCATGAAAAAAATTATTTTTTTTGTTATATGCGTCGCTAAATTAATGATTTATTTTTTAATTTTCTAGGTTTTTGCATCATTATATTAAAAATTAAATTTTTTATTTTTTTGGTATATGCGTCGCTAAATAGCGACGCAACCGTTGCGTCACAATATTAACGAAATTTTTTAATTTTTTAAGTTTTGCATCGCTAATGCGTCGCTATATTGCGACGCAAAATGTGCATCGCAATATAGCGACTCAATGTTGCGTCGCTATATTAAAAATTAATTTTTTAATTTTTTGGTATTTGCGTCGCTATTGCGTTGCTAAATAGCGATGTAATCACGCGTCTCTATATTAACGAAATTTTTTAAATTTTTTGGGTTTTAGTGACGCAATAATGTGTCGCTATATTGTGACGCAAACAGTTGCGTCGCAATATAGCGACGCATTATTGCATCGCTATATTGAAATTTTTTTTTTTTTATTTTTTGTTAAATGGGTCGCTATTGCGTCGCTAAATAGCGATGCAATCACTGCGTCGCTATATTAACAATTTTTTTTAAAATTAAAATATTTTTTGCGTCGCTAATGCGTCGCTATATTGCGACGCAAATTTACGTCGTAATATAGCAACGCATAATTGCGTTGCTATATTAAAAATTATATTTTTTATTTTTTTATTATTTGTGTCGCTATTACATCGCTAAATAATGATGCAATCACTGCGTCGCTATATTAACGATTTTTTTTATTTTCTGGTTTTTGCATCGCTAATGCGTTGCTATATTGCGACGCATTATTATTGCGTCGCCGCTATTTTTTTTTCTCGCTGAGTTGTCGCAATTTAGGGATGCAAAAATACGTCGCTAAATTGGCATCGCTATTTCTGATTTTTCCTGTAGTGTATATGTGACCATTGATGGGTTTAGTTGTGACAGATACAATGAAGACTGCTTTGATCCTATGTTAATATAGTCAATGGACGAGATTGGATATGCCTCAAGATTATGATGACAAAGTTTTGATCTCACTAAGGTTGATACATTTATATAATACTTATGTGGCCCAGTGAAAGATTGTTAGAATTATTTTTTATATTTGGGGCCACAAATGTATTATTAAATATGTATGGTCATCATTAAATAAGTCAAAATTAATATGGTCTAATTTGAAATAAAGTTTGTGATTTAAGGGCATGAATGTCATGATATTATTGTATGGATACCATAAGTAAAATTTTTAATTTGATGAGAGGCTAAATTAGAATACTCAATTAGTAATCGTCTTATCAGCAATTCTATAAAAGGGGTTATGGTCTTCGATTTGCAGCATAAATAATTTTCTCTACTTGTATCCCTATCAACAAGAAATAAGGAATTAAGAATAAACTTCAAATTTAGAAGATTATGATCATTCAACAAAGCGATTCAATGAATTCCGGTATGCTTTCGCTATTTTTTAATTCATAATAATTTTGATATGCTTTCATTATTCTTCGGTTTGTATATATTATTTTTTTTATAATTAAATTGAGCATGTTTTTATTTTTGGTTTTACCAACCGTCTAGGTCATTCCTAACAGCCACTCAAGTCGCTTTCCCGTAGTCACCTCCAGAATACCGGTTGACCAGGAAAACTTGGTCGTGCCATGAGTTATCCTGCCCATGACCTCACGGAAGCGCACGACGATAAAAAGGAGAATGGGACGAGGATGAAAGGAAGAAAGCCGGTTCTCCTACGCATGCGCTGACGGAAGAGGATAAAGACGGAAGGAAGAATGACCGGTTTTCCTACGCATGCACTGACGGAAAAGGATAATTAAAGACGGAAGGCAGAATGACCGGTTCTCCTATGCTCCCAAGCTCACGGAAGGGAAGGAAGATGGATCATGGAAGGGATTAGGGACGTGGAGCAAAGATGCCTTTCGAGGGCTGAGTGGATATTTTCCCGTGGGGAGGAGTAGAATGGTCATTTAAATGTAGGGCTCCAGACTCAAACTACTATATAGTTGAGCCAAGGTCGTGTCACCTGCAGGCCAGGCAATCGGTACTTTGAGAAGCGCGATGGCAGCATCCCTCTGCTCACCAAGAGAGATGGTGGGAACCCTCGTTCGGATAGCTTTGTTTGGGGAAGCCGTTCGGCTCATCAATGGCCAAGCAGGTATGAATTAACCTTATGAAATCTTTTCTTTCTTTCTCAACTCATTTCTCAAGCGAAATGATGGATCTCCACAATCTTTTCATAATCTTTTCATAAATTGAAAGTATATATTTGGATTAGCCATTGCTCTAACTGGTTAACTGTGGCCAACAATCGCTTAAAATGTTCCACCAATCATCGCTTAAAGATGCCACAAAAATCAATTCTAACAGGACCTGGGTTTTCGGGGCAATCAACCGATCGAAGGTTCATGGTATGATATTCGTATTGTTGCACGTTAAAGCCTTGTAGCCTAATCTGTCAGAAGTTGGTCCTGGAGTTACAAGGAATGGCTAAGGGTAGCCTCCCCGTCCTTGTGGGCGTAATTTCTCATGGAAACATAGAGGGGCCACGAAGACGAGGCCGAGAGAGATCCTAAGTTAACAGAGGGGTTTAACCATGATTATAAAAGAATTACAAGAAAATTAAAATTATTTTAGTATTTATTTATATTAAGAATAAGTTTCAGGTATCATCCGGCCGTACTAATCATTTTAGAGGGATGACGTAAAAGCTATCCAGGTCCAGAGGAAAAAAGATATTATTTGTGGTGGGATGCACCATCTGGTACTGCATATATATATATATATATATATATATATATATATATATTGACTGCAGTCAAAGTGTCAAACAGCTAATAGAAAGCAAAGGTAAACTGTACGTACGTCACAGAGAGGTTTTTTTATTTATTTAAAAATTATTCATTTACGGAAACTTACACTGCATGGGTCAAAGTTCATTTGTCATCTTCTTTCCGTCTCAAAATATCTAACAAAATTTTTCTCATCAAATAAAAATTCTATGCGTTTCTAGATCGAGAAAAATGGTTTTTTTCTGAGATTAATATAGAAATGAATACAAAAGAAGGAAAAAGAACAAGAAGCAGAAGCAATATGGTCCAGGAGCAAATTTATAAGTAATTTGAAATGGCGCAAAAGAGGATAATTTTTTCAATATGTGGAGATATCAAAAACTTGCCAAAGGATCTTTGGTCATCAGCCTATTTTCATTAAAAATAAAATAATTACAATAAAGTTCTACGCTATATAGCCTGTTTCGAAACGAACTCGCCAGTCAAAAGTTGCTTAGATACAAAAGGTCATTCAAATTCTAACGAGCTGATATAAATTCTTGTAGCCTTCTGCTTCTTTGTAAATCAAACATGCATAATGACGTACCCTAGTAGGACAGGCTCACTTACATTCCATCTCACCTTAGGGTATATTTCATACATGAGATTAGGAGAAGATAGGTTTTTTTAATTTTTTTATATTTATTTTCTTCAAGAATAGGATAGAATTTCATTCCACAAGATAGCTAATTCCAATAGAAGGATATAACTTATGTTTTTATTTTTATTCTGTTAGAATATATATTACTTTATTTTTTTTATCACTATGAATTTATCCTCAGCAATAACTATTATTTTTCGTAAGAATATAAATGGCTCTATCTGATTTATTAATCTATCTCTCATCAAATATGAATTAGAATAATTTTTATCATATTTTATTTTTTTCTGTTCGAATTTTTTTTTTTTTTTTGTCTTGTCCTGCTCGGTGTGGTAAGGCCTAAAGACTAGCAAAAAGAAGAAATATCGGTACCTAGATAGGTTGGCTGCGTCAATGCAGAAAATAAAATAATTTGGAAGTAT
Source organism: Calamus simplicifolius (assembly GCA_900491605.1). Lineage (NCBI taxonomy): Eukaryota > Viridiplantae > Streptophyta > Magnoliopsida > Arecales > Arecaceae > Calamus > Calamus simplicifolius. The sequence continues at coordinate 259,033 of UESW01004269.1, forward strand.
TCGGCCAGATAACCCAGGCAATGTTATATAATAGGAAATCATTTGATAATTGATAAAGCCACGACTTGAGTATCGCTCTTCTGACTTCGTTTCTTGATGGTGACCATCAATATATTTATACAGGCTTTATAAGCATTGACTGCGGCATGGCTGGAAACAGTAGCTATACAGATCAAATTACTGGCCTAGTGTACCAACCTGATGCCGGATTTATAGACACCGGGATAAACTACAACATATCCAAGAGTTATTTCAGCAACGTGACCATACCACAGACTGCAACTCTCAGAAGCTTTCCAGGTGGAGAAAGGAATTGTTACACCATAAATCAAGTGAACCAGGGTGACAAGTATAGAATAAGAGCTATGTTCCTGTACGGTAACTATGATGGTCAAGACAGCGCAAGTGAAGGGAGCCCGCTGCAGTTCGACATTCATCTAGGCGTCAATCTCTGGAAAACACTGAACATTACGCGTTCAGATAAGCTACGTGGGGCCGAGATCATAACTGTTGCCACGGCCGATTATTTCTCGGTTTGTCTGGTGAACACCGGCTCCGGAACTCCCTTCATATCTTCGCTTGAGTTGAGGCCCATTCACAGTGCGGATGTTTACAAGGACGCCAACCAAGCCGCTTCCCTGCGACTCTACAATAGATACGACGTTGGAGGAAGTCCTGACAAATTAATCAGGTGAACTATATGTACATCCCATAAAGAGGGAAAAAAGAAACCATAATAGTATCATAGCCGGATTAGATCAAAAAGATCGCACCATATTTACGAGTCATGCACATTTATGCATTCAACCACATTTATAATTTATCACACCATATATTCACAAGTGCATGCACATTTATTCTTGTGTGATTGATAAGTTAAATAAAATAATATAAACTTATTATTACAATTTATATAATTAAATTTAAATGTTAAAAATGTTAATTAATTTTAAATTAAAAATAAGAATAATATAAATAAAATATGCATCATAGATAAAATGAAGTACTTTAAATTTTGAAAAAAGTTTAAATTAATTGGAACTATAGGTTAAAAAAATGAAATCTATTCTTAAAAAAAAAAAACAAGTTCAATTAGATTTTTTTCAGAAAAAAGACTCTAAATATATCCCTTATAAGGCCACTGCTTTAATAACTTTTGAAATTTTACTATTTACACAATTGCTTTTGGTACTATTTTCAAATGCTTTTTTTAAGGATTCCAAGCATTTATCGATTCTTATCATTATGACAAATGAAAATTTTTGCTTTTTAAGCAAAGTCCATCCTTTTCCTTTCTTCTTCGACCTGGTCTTTGTTTCCCCTATTGCTTCCAAACCCCCTTTTTGTTTCCTTAATCTTCATTGTCTTTCGATCCTCTTCATTTTTCTATGAGAAATGGCGATGATTAAGAGTTCTTCAGCCTTTAGACCTAAGAGAACCTCTCATGCTGAACTAGGCACTATGAACCTTGACTTGCATCCATATGATGATGTAATTACTAGGGTAAAAATATGCTTAGCGTGCCTTCTCAAGAGGTAAATTTGATATTGCTAACCCTCCATGAGCATTCTCCTATCTTAGTTCCATATTTTGTTTCTAGGCCAGACTTCGAAGTTTTCAAATAAATTCCTCTTCCATGATACAATCGGCTACATATACAACCAATCGATGTTGTATATCAATTTTTCTTTCAATAGACTACATTTGTAAGTTTTTTAATAAGACCAAAATTATTGCCATTTTACTTCCACTAATATTAATCATTACAATTATCAAAGCCCATAAAAGTTGGCTGTTTAAATTCAAGCAAGCCTCAATAATAGGAGAGGCCTTAGTCTTCTCTACAAGAGCCATTACATTTATTTCTACAAGAACCATTACATACTTCTCCTCGGTCTCCTAATTTGTAATGCGAATTGGGTTGTAGCTATCATTGTAAAATTGAGCTTTCACAATCCCTGCATTGATGGAAAATGGCTAATTGTCAACCATAATAAGCTCAACTTCTCTACTATTTTCCAAAGAGGCCCATTAGAGGGGATCTAATCTTGGTGATGCATTATATGATGATATAGTGTTGATGACCAAGAAAGACATTGTGATTGTAATGCTTCCTATGGTCAGGTCTACAGGGAGAATCCTTTGAGCTTGAACTATCCCTTTATCAAATCCAATGATCATGATTTCTAAGGGGATCAATTCTTGCTTGATTTTTGCTATTTTCCTCGTCACTCTAGCCGATATTATATTTATGGTGGCTCCATTGTTCACTAAGAGTCATTCTGATTGACTTCCCATTCATTCAGCATTGGATATGTAATGGTTGAAGATGTTGCTTGATTTTTGAAGGAGGTTTAGAGAAAATTATCCTTTTTGACCCTGTTAAAGTTGCCCCTAATTCAAACTCTTGTATCTTGGTGCCTAGGTCAAGTATGATCCTTGCAAGATCCTCTTCACATTTAGTTGCATTTTCTTTTGATCTATGTTTGACACTTGCTTCCTTGTTTTCGATATGAGTGATGGGACAATCATCCTCTTTTATATTATCCTCAAAGGCATCTTCCTACTCTTTTTTTGAAGTAAATACAAGAGAAAATATATAATTTATGGATATATTGCAAGGTATGTCCTAATAGTTTGGCTAGTTCACACTTCCTTCAGTGTCTTCCTTATCCCTTTAAGCAAATTTATCCCTAGGCCTGCTTTGCTCAAGGTTCTCTAAGTGATATATCTGCAAATTTTCCTTGTATGGGGATGATGTTGGAAATTGCATTTTAAAGCCAATCAAGTAACATGTAGATGATTGTGCAAGTTATAAATATATAAATTATTAATTAATAAAATGTTTATTTGATGATTCATCACATTGCATCTTTTTAAATAAATTCTTTTATGATGGAGTCCTTAGAACCATAATCAATTCAATAAAGAGATAGTTTATTGAGTGGTTCTTAAAATGGTCATGACCAAATGATATGTAGTTATAGGATAATTATGTATCAAGTATAGGTCATTGTATGTCATATGGGTTGATTGTTCTCTTTACCAAGGAATATGGTGATACTGGTATGACATACAGGTGAGGTGTATGATATCTTACTGAACGTGATCAATTTATGGAATACTCTTCTACCAAGAGGTATTTGCAAAGGGATATGGATATAAGTATCCCTCTGACCTGAGATTACCATGGTAGCTTGCAAGCTATCTACTGTACTTTGGTACCGAACTACCTTAATTTTTAATCCAATGATAGAAGGTTTCTGGGTGCAGTCAACTACTTGCAGAGCAGTGAGTGGATCAAGATGAGATTGCCCTCTCCAAATAGTTTAGAATAAATGTCTTACTGTGTTTTAATTTAGCAAAACCTTAGCCAGGATAGTTCTTATGAGAAGTCATAGGATTTATGAAGTTAAGATACTTTTTGGATGAACTGATTAAGGGTTGGTAGTTAAACCCTAAGTCATCTTGAGCATTGGGGGTCAAAGGGATGAATTATATGGTAACCGTATGCCAGAGGTTCTTGATTGTTGCTCTGCAACCTTTGATCTATCCAAATGTTGGATGTCATTTCTAAATGGTGACTTCGATTAGTATTGAAAGTGTTCTAGTGCTATCAGCTTATTATTCGAACCTATAGGGTCACACACTATAGGGGATTATACTTGACTTGATGATTGAGAAACTAAATATTAGTGATTAATTAAAAAATTAAATTGGCAATATGATTGCTGGCTAGCTCAAATTGATTGAGCTATGATAATCTGAGTGAAATAAAATGTGATTTGGTTTGAGCTCAATTTAGGTTCAATTAAGCCCAATGTTAACACCCTTCTCGTTTGAGTTCAAATTATAAATTTGAATTTTAAACTAATTTTAAATCCAGGTTTGAATTTAAATTTTAAAATCAAATTTTAAATTTAAATTTAAAAGGGATGTTGATGACCTCTTCCTAATTACTTCCCATTCCTTATCTTTCTTCCCTTTTCTCTCTACGGCTTCTATTTTTATGGGGTTGATGATGAGCATTAAAAGGGATGACTTTTAGCTGAAAAAAAAAAAGAGGAAGAATTTTTTCTTATCTTTCGCCCTTTTTCTCTCCATGGTTTTTATTTTTATGGGACTAGTAATTGGCATTAAAAGGGACAGTTTTTGGTTGAAAAAGAAGAGGAAGGATTTCTTCTTTATCTTCCTTCCCTTTTTCTCTTCATGATTTTTATTTTTATGGGGTTGATGATGGGCATTAAAAGGGATGGTTTTTGGCTGAAAAAGAGAAGAAGGATTTTGGGGTGTAGGGATCCTAGCAATTAAGCTATGTCTTAGGAAAGAGAAAGGAAGGTTTTCTTTACATCTTCTCCATCAAAATATATCCTCCAAGTTCTTTTACAACTCCAAGAGCATCCTAGTATTTCAAAAGAAGAAATCTAGTTGTTGAAGCCTTGAAGAGGAGCTAGCACTTCGAAGAGATTGGTCAGGACCAGAACCCTGATGTAGATCATCTGTAAAGGCTATACACCTTTGTGTGACTCATAGAAATACTACCTATCACTGTCTTTCATTGCTACGAGAGTCATTAAGCATCTAAAGGTAAGAGATTTTATAGTTATTAGTGACTTAGATATAATTTAAGGTACTAAGCCACAAACATAGATATGATCTATGCTATTTGTATTTACATAGATTTGATCTGTGCACTTTTTTTATATCTTTATATATAATTTTTATATCATGATCCTGTTATAGGCTGATATTGGATTAGATCAAATATTTTATTACTTTCGATGCATATATATTTAAAAAAATTTTAAAATGCATACCTGTAGCCTACGAATAGATTAACTAACAATGATATCAGAGCGTGGTTTGTGCTCTTAGTTTCTATCGTGCTTTACTTTGGGATGATCCCATGAGGGAGGCTACTGGTAGTATCCCGGATCATTATGTCCAACGAGCGTCTGGTAGGAATATCAGGGATGCACCAATAAGGGAGGCTACTGGTAGTACCTCGATGCATGATGCCCAACTACCCACAACATGAAGAATACAATAGGTTGCTGAGAGCACAGTGCGCAGCTACTTGAAGGTTGATTTGGTTGGTAGCCATGTACTTGGATTGAATGGATTCACCAGATCGTCCAGTCATAGGAGAGAAGTAGGGTTTAAAGACCCTCTCTTTCCATTTAATGGAATCTCCTATGGCGTGTAGGGATGCCACTTGTGTCATGACCCATGAAAAAGAAAAGTGAAGAAAATATAGATTAAAACTTTTTTAATCTTATTTTTTTATTTTTAATGGATGGTATGATCATAAGCTATTTTAATTTTTATAAAATTTATTTTACATCTTAAATTAAAATTATTTTAATTTAAAAGTTTATTAAATTTAATTAAGAAATTAAATTATCTTAAATAATAATTAAATCTAGAAATATGATTTAAAGATCTTAAGTCATTTGCATAAGCTTTAAGGGTCATGGGTTAGCTTGAGTTAGATCCTTAAGTGGGTTATACCTAAGTTTAGATCAATTGGACTAGAAAAAGAATTTAAATCTAATAAAAAGTTGAGTTAGATTATCTTCTATTTAGATCTCTCTAATTAGTTAGATTGATTAGTCCATAAATCTAAATGGACCTAATTTGTGGCTCAGTAGTGAGCCCGAGTCTTTAGGCTAGTCTAATCAAATATGATAAACCCATTGGTGTCTAAGGTAGGTTTGGCATTTGATCATGGTTCTTTGGGGCTACCTCTTACCTGGCCAACTCGGTTGGTGTCTAAGGCAAGAAGGTTAATGGCGGAACCCATCCCATGATTTTACTTACTTGGCCGATGTGGTCTATCAGAATTGATTGGATTGCTCATTAACTAGAGTTAGCCCATGTCACCTAAGGTTGATCAGCCATGACTAATCTTAGGTACCAATAGACCAGTTGTTTATGAACTCTTCTACTAGTTAGTGGGAGGATTCTTGATTATGGTCCATGTATTCTCTTTCATATGTCATACGTTAAAGTGAAGTCCTCTAAATTATTAGGTCCTAAAAAAGATGAAGTTATGGAGATAACTAAGTCTGAGCCTCCCATTAATTGGATGGTAATGGGTCTAGTAATTGGATGATCATCGACAGATCCAAAGGTCGGATGTTCATTAGGCTATCGAAATTGCCAATCCTAATATGCTGGCTTAACACAACTCTCTTAACGGTGGTTGGTAGGCTGGTTAAAGTCGGGCTTGACTATTTATTGGTTGGAAGCATTGAATTTTATCATGTTAATGGTTGGACCTAACCAGGACCTTCAATAGGAGGCTCAAAGACCGATTAAAGTGCACCCTGGGGCAAAATTAATTACTAGAAGTTACTTAGAGAAGTAATTGATTAAAGAACCTACCTTTAGATGCACATGGGTGGACTGGCCAAAGTCAGGCTTATGTATTATCTATTGAATTCTAGTACTCACTAAGGGATTAAAAGTAATTCCTAAAATAGTGGGAGAGCCTTTAAACTAAAGTCCATGTCTTTAGGAAAATAGTTTATATACAATAATAGGTCTTTGGTTTTTCTTTTCAAATAATGTCTACCAACTTATTGCTCTGATCATTGCTTGACAATGAAAAACTCATGGGTCCCAACTTTGATAGCTGGTATCGAAGGCTCAGGATTATCCTGAAGCATGAACGGATCCTTTATGTGATAATACATCTAGCACCTGAAGTTCCTGCTTCTAATGCTCAGGGTTTGGTTAGGGATACTTATCAGAAGTGGCTCTCTGATCGGACCACTATTCGATGCGTAATGCTAGCAGTGATGAATGACGAGTTCAATTGCAAATTTGAGGAAGCCCAGCCAGAGGAAATCCTTCAAAAGTTGAAGGAATCCTTCAGCACACTAGACGACGTTGAGAGGTACAAGGTGTCTTGTGCCATCTACAATTGTACATGATCGAAATGATTGAGCGCTTGAGAAAAATCGTTTGTCCCTTACATAAACAGCTTGGAAAAGATGCGATACTGAACTCCCTACCACCTTCCTATCTAGACTTTCTCGATCATTATAGAATGAATAAGCATGTAGTAAACAACCATGGTCTACTTGGTTTACTGTAGACTTATAAAAAAGATCACCAGCTCAATAAAAGGATGGTGAATTTAGTGGAAGGTTCTTTGGGATGTCGTTGTCTCTTTAACAAAGAAAAAAAGAAAAATAAAAAGAAGAAGCTGCAAAATCCTGGGGCCACTCAGGTCTAAAAGGTTAAGACTGATCAGAGTATGGCGAAGTGCTTATTTTGCAAGAAGCAAGGTCCTTGAAAGAGAAACTATGCTCTTTATATTGCATCCCTTGACCCGAATAGATCCAAGAAAAGGAAGCAATAAGGAAATCCTGGATAAGGTATTTATATGATAATACCTTATAGTTTCTCTATCTATGATACTATTAATTGGATATTGGATATCAGAAGTCTAATTCACATATGCAATTATTTGCAGGGACTTCAAGTTAGTAGGAGATTCGAGGATGGTGAAAGATTCTTAAATATAAAAAATGGAAGCCAAGTTCCAGTCCTGGCATTGGGACTCATCAAACTTATTTTCGAGTCTTGTACAATCATTCTAAATGAATGTTATTATTGTCCATATTTCATTTTAAACATCATTTCTATAGGCCAATTGCCCCATGTCTGATTATGAACTATCAATAAAGAATGACATTTGCAAAATCATTATGAATGGTTCTATTGTGATGAATTGATATATGAGTAATGACATATATGTACTATCGTGATCTGTTAGTGTAATATACACATCTAGCAAATGCTCTAGGATAAACGATATCAGTAATGCTTACCTTTGGCACTGCCGACTATGTCATATTAATAAAATAAGATAAGAAGGTCTACTTAAAGTTAATGATTTTGAATCATTACCAACCTATAAATATTATCTTCTGGATAAAATAACCAAGTCATCTTTTGGTGGAAAAGGTGAATGAGCCAATGAAATTTTAAGTCTAATATATACCGATGTATGCGGACCTATGAATGTTAGTGCCAGGGATGGGTATAATTATTTTATTACATTTATAGACAATCTTTCGAGATATGAATATATATTATTGATGAGACATAAGTCTGAATCATTTGAAATGTTTAAATGATATCGTAATGAAGTAGAAAAATAAATTAGAAAGTTTATCAAAACCCTTCGATTAGATCGCGGTGGTGATATCTTTCCAGTGAGTTTCTGACATATCTTGAGGAGAATGAGATTCTTTCTTAATGGATACCTCCAGGAACACCTCAGTTAAATGGAGTGTCTAAAAGGAGGAATCAAACCTGTTAGACATGGTTTTGATCCATGATGGGCTTTGCTTTTTTGCCGATCTCCATTTGGAGTTATGCTATAGAGTCAACATGTTACCTTTTAAATAGGGTTTCAAGTAAGTCTGTTAACAAAATACCATATGAGATATGGATTAGGCATAAGCCGATACTCATACACCTTTGGGTATGGGGTTGCCCGGCTTATGTTAAACGTTTGAAAATAGATAAGCTTGGACCTAGGTCTGACCGATACTTATTTGTAGGATATCCAAAAGAATTTAAGGGGTACTACTTTTACTTGCCTGAAGAATAAAAGTTGTTCGTCAGTCTTAGGGCTATCTTTTAGAAAAAAAAGTTCCTTGGTGAGGGAACTAGAGCTACTAAGGTTGAACTTAGTGAAGTTCAACAAGGAGAAAAATTGACACGCTTAAGAGACAATATAGAAGCGGTTTTGACTAGATCAAACCCAGAGCCAGTGCAAGAACTATTAAGGAGATCTAGTAGGGTACCCCTATGGTTTCTTGGTCTGAAATAGTTATCCTATTGAACTCGATGAAACAATGATGATCTAATTATCTATATGGATGCAATACAGAGATCAAACTCTTAGAAATGGCTAGAAGCCATAAAATCCAAATGAAATCTATGAAAATCAATAATGTATGGACATTAGTTGATTCATATGAGGGGATAAACCTATTGGGTACAAATAGATTTTCAAAAGGAAAGAGGCACAGATGGGTAGGTAGAGACCTATAAAGCCAGTCTGATTACCAAGGAATATCGTCAATGTTATGGTATAGACTATGACAAGACTTTTCTCTTGTGGCAATGCTCAAATCCATTCGGATTATGCTTGTTTTAGCAGCACACTTTGATTATAAAATCTAGCAAATGGATGTCTGAATAGCTTTCCTGAATGGTGAGCTGAAAGAGGAGATGTATATGATACACTGAAGGGTTCACATCCATAGATGAGTCAAAAGTGTGCAAGCTTTAAAGATCCATTTATGGACTGAATCAGGCATATCGGAGTTGGAACATGCATTTTGATAATGTATCAAAACATTTGGTTTTGTTAGGAACAGAGAAAAACCTTGCATTTATAAATGGGCTAATGGTTCTGTGATTATATTCCTTGTGTTGTATGTGGATGACATTCTCTTAATCGAGATAACATCCAGCACTATAGGGAATAAAGGTCTGGTTGTCGTCTTAGTTCTCTATGAAGGACTTGGGTGAAGTCTCTTACATACTTGGTATAAAGATCTATAGAGATAGATTTAGGAGGCTTCTGAGATTATCACAGTCTACGTACATAGACTGGGATGTCTTGTATGGAGAATTCCAAGAAAAGCTATCTCCTAATAGGCTATAGAATTTTTCTCTCCAAAAAGGATTGTGCGACAACTCCTGAAGAGAGAGAGAGCACATGAGTAGGATTTCATATGCTTTGACAGTAGGTTCTATCATGCACGCCATGACATGTATTGGACCAGACGTGACATACTCACTAGTTAGTAAGCAAATACTAGTCTGACCAGGTGAAGCTTATTGGAAAGTAGTGAGACTATCCTTAAGTATTTGCGAAATAATAAGGATCAATGGCTAATTATAAAGAACATGACTTAAAACTTGTGGGTTATACTATCTTCAATTTTTAGTCAAATAGGGATGAGAACAAGAGTGTGTAAGGATTTATTTTTACCCTAAATGAAGGAGTGATCTTCAATTTCAAGCAGCACACTGTGGCAGACTCAGTTTGCGAGACAAATATATTACGACATCGGATGCAGCAAAGGAAGCTGTATGATTGTGAAAGTTCTAGGTGAGCTGGGAGTTACATCTTCTCTAAATGATCCCATTTCGATGTGCTGTGACAACACTGGAACCATTGCTTAAGCCAAAGAGCTAAATTTCCATAATGCACCAAACATATCTGCGCGCTATCACCTTGTGCGAGAAATTATACAGCGAGATGTGACATCAACCTTAGAAGATTGATGAAAAGGAACATTTAGCCGACCCCTTCACTAAAGCTCTTGGAATAAAGATTTGATGACCATAAATGGAAGATGGGTATTAGATACTATTCTGAGTGACTTTAGTCCAAGTGGGAGTTATTGGAATTATGTCCTATAGCTAGTCAACTAATATATAGATGATTGTGCAAGTTATAAATATATATGATTATTAATCAATAAAATATTTATTTGATGGTTCATCACATTGCATCTTTATAAAATGAATTCTTTTGTGATGGAGTCCTTAGAACCATAATCGATTCAATAAAGAGAGTTTATTGACTAGTTCTTAAAATGGTCATGACAAAATGATATGTAGTTATAGGACAACTATGTATCAAGTATAGGTTGTTGTATGTTATATGAGTTGGTTATTCTGTTTACCAAGAAGTATGGTGACACTGGTATGATATGCAGGTAAGGTGTATGACATCTCACTGAATATGAACAATCTATGGAACACTCTTTTGCTAAGAATGCTCATGAAGGAATATGGATATAAGTGTCCTTTGACCTGAGATCACCATGATAGCTTGCAATCAACTTATTGTGTTTTGGTGCCAGACTACTTGGATTTTTAATCCAGTGATAGAAGGTTTCTGCGTGTAGTCAAGTACTTATGAAGTAGTGAGTGAATCAAGATGGGATTGCCCCCTTCAAATAGTTTGGAGTGAATGTCTTATTGTGTTTCAATTTAGCAAAACATTGGTTAGGGTAGTCCTTGTGAGAAGTCACAAGATTTGTGAAGTTGAGACACTTTATGGATGAACTGATTAAATGTTGGTAGTTAAATTCTAAGTCATCTTGATATTGGGGTCAAAGGGATGAATTATGGTAATTGTATGCCAGAGGTCTTGATTATTGCTCTGCAACCTCAGCCTAGCCGAACGTCGGATGACATTGCTAGATGGCAACTTCGATTAGTATTGAAAGTGTTTTAGTGCTATCGACTTAGTGTTCAAACCTATAGGGTCACACACCATAAGGAATTCTACCTAACTTGATGATTGAAAAACTAAATGTTAGTGATTAATTGAAGGATTAATTTAGTATAAGATTGCTAGCTAGCTCAATTTGATTGAGTTATGAAATGTGATTTGGTTTAGGCTCAATTTAGGTTCAATTGAGCCCAATGTTAAACCCTTACCGTTTGAGTTCAAATTA
>UESW01004269.1:278989-300555 GCA_900491605.1 Calamus simplicifolius
ATCAGCGCCAGCGCCCTTGTTCAAGCCACACCAAAAGAGCAACGGCCATTGAAGACCAACCCCTTCAACAAGGGAGCCGTAAATTCACGTACTTGGAGTTGAAGACCATCACCAATAACTTCGAACGGCTCCTTGGCAAAGGTGGGTTTGGACCGTTTACCACGGCCGCTTCCGAGACGGCACCGAAGTCGCCGTGAAGTTGCGGTCTCGCATGTCGGCACAAGAGAGTGGGTTCGATGAGTCTCCAATTGGAGGAAGTGATTCGCAAACATATTCAAGGAGTTCCAGGCTGAGGTATTGGCTTCCAAACTATTTTAGCTCTAAGAAGTCATGGCGTTCTACCTCCTATATTCTCATTACTTTTGAGTGATCTATCCGCTGCAGGCCTTCTCTTATCAAGGGTTCATCACAGAAATTTGGTGTCTTGATTGGCTATTGCAAGGATGATAATTACCTTGGACTTGTGTACGATTATATGGCCAACGGGAGTCTCAAAGACCATCTTACAGGTATGGAGAGAGGCATTTTCTGATCTACCTAGCGTTAAAGTTTCTTTTGATAAAATGGTGGGAAATATGGAGAATGTTACAACTGGGTTCAAACTCTGGAGCCCATCACAGCGGCTGGAGAGAGGTGCCGACCAGCTGAAGTTTTTAATCCTAAATTCAAACCAGTTGAAGCCTTTGTGGTCACATTAACCTTTACTAGAATTTGAAACATGAGATGCATGACGATGACATATCATTATGATTCAATTGGAGATGTTAGCTGATATGGCTGATCCAACGCCGTTAGAGAACCGTGAAGGAAGCTGATAGAGCCCCGCTTCGACCTCCAAGGCCCACCTTGACCTCCTGGTCCATCAACATCCTACCCCGAGACCCCTTTCAGGCTCAGACATATGAACAGTGCTGGGGTCGGCCATGTATGAACAGTGCCCGGGGGTCGGCCATGTATGAACATGTTCGGGGTCGGCCATGTATGAACAGTGCCCTGGGGTCGGCCATGTATGAACAGTGCCTGGGGTCGGCCATGTATGAACAGTGCCTGGGGTCGGCCATGTATGAACAGTGCCCGGGGTCGGCCATGTATGAAACAGTGTTCGGGGTCGGCCATGTATGAACAGTGTTCGGGGTCGGCCATGTATGAACAGTGCCCGGGGTCGGCCATGTATGAACAGTGCCCGGGTCGGCCATGTATGAACAGTGTTCGGGGTCGGCCATGTATGAACAGTGCCCGGGGTCGGCCATGTATGAACAGTGTTCGGGGTCGGCCATGTATGAACAGTGCCCGGGGTCGGCCATGTATGAACAGTGGGTCGGCCATGTATGAACAGTGCCTGGGGTCGCCATGTATGAACAGTGTTCGGGGTCGGCCATGTATGAACAGTGCCTGGGGTCGGCCATGTATGAACAGTGCGGGGTCGGCCATGTATGAACAGTGCCTGGGTCGGCCATGTATGAACAGTGCCCGGGGTCGGCCATGTATGAACAGTGCCTGGGGTCGGCCATGTATGAACAGTGCCCGGGGTCGGCCATGTATGAACAGTGCCCGGGGTCGGCCATGTATGAACAGTGCCCGGGGTCGGCCATGTATGAACAGTGTTCGGGGTCGGCCATGTATGAACAGTGCCCGGGGTCGGCCATGTATGAACAGTGCCTGGGGTCGGCCATGTATGAACAGTGCCCGGGGTCGGCCATGTATGAACAGTGCCCGGGGTCGGCCATGTATGAACAGTGCCTGGGGTCGGCCATGTATGAACAGTGCCCGGGGTCGGCCATGTATGAACAGTGCCCGGGTCGGCCATGTATGAACAGTGGGGGTCGGCCATGTATGAACAGTGCGGGGTCGGCCATGTATGAACAGTGCCTGGGGTCGGCCATGTATGAACAGTGCCCGGGGTCGGCCATGTATGAACAGTGTTCGGGGTCGGCCATGTATGAACAGTGCCCGGGGTCGGCCATGTATGAACAGTGCCGGGGTCGGCCATGTATGAACAGTGTTCGGGGTCGGCCATGTATGAACAGTGCCCGGGGTCGGCCATGTATGAACAGTGCCGGGGTCGGCCATGTATGAACAGTGCCCGGGGTCGGCCATGTATGAACAGTGTTCGGGGTCGGCCATGTATGAACAGTGCCCGGGGTCGGCCATGTATGAACAGTGCCCGGGGTCGGCCATGTATGAACAGTGCCCGGGGTCGGCCATTATTGAACAGTAACAGTGCCATGTGAACAGTGCCATGCAAGTGAACAGTGCCATGTGAACAGTGCCATGCAAGAATGCAAAAAATGACATAGGGGACACGTCTGGCAAGCGCCGTAGCGGTTAGCCATGCCCTAAATAAATGACATAGGGGACACGTCTGGCAAGCGCCGTAGCGGTTAGCCATACCCTGCAGCACCCCATGCTTCACGAACAGCAATTAATGCTCTGACTAGTGACAGCACCCCATGCTTCACGGACATCAGTTCCAACACTTCACCCATCAAAGTCATCATTATGGAGCCTCAACCACTCAAGCCAGGCAAACTCTTAAGCGTCTATAAAATGGGTAAAAGGGACCCCTGACCAGGTAACACACTCATAACACTCCAAAAACGCCCACACAGAGGGAGCTCCTCTCAGGGCCTCTCTCTCTCTCTTTCTCTTTCGAGCTTCCTCAAGCTCACGGCTGATGCCCAGACCACTGACTTGAGCGTCGGAGGGTCCCGCTGGGGCCCCCCTCCGGCCCCCGGGACTTGCTTGCAGGCGCGAGGAGCTCGCTGGAGGAGACGACCGCACGCTCGAGGCCGGTGATTTGGCGTCATCAGATTGGCGCGCCAGGAAGGGGGGGATCAACGATGCTAGTTTGCAGATCCTCATCCCTTTTTATCAAAACGGTGGATCCTGAAGATGGTGGATTGATGAAGATTTCACCAGTTAAGCTGGGGGGCACCTTCAACGAGCTGAGCAGCAGGAGGCCAGCTTTCGTTCCATCATCACTATCTCAGACCATTCAAACAGAACATGTTGCCACTCATTCTACAAATCCAAACATTGACGGTGGCTGTCCAAAAGCTCTAGAAGCAACGTCTTATGACCACGCAACAGCGAGCAAAAGCTTCTACTCGCCCTTTGGTCACTGCCCAGGCCAGCCATCCTTCATCCTGCTGGGAATCTCCCCAGCAAGAGGTCCAACATCGTCAAGCCCATCAGCGACTTAAAGCTCAGAGAGTCACCACTCGCCGCACAAGCAGCCCTCTCTCCTATGGTTAGCGACACAGAGGAAGGTCTGGCCATGGCTCCGGTTCCCGACTCTGCCCCGAGACATCGGCTCTTCTCCAGACCCGACGCTAGCACCTCGGCTTCAGATCCAACCCCGGAGGCTCCCGTTTTCATGCTCCTAGCACCACATCCCCGAGAGCCAGGCAAGCTTCTCTTCCTCTCTGCCGCATCCCAGGCCCGAGTGAAAGCTCCCAAAGCAGCCACGTCCAGATGCATTACATGCACCCATGCACGTAATAAGACTTCATAGGAGAGAGAAGGACCATGGAAGCTGGAGGGCTCCTTACTTGAATCAATGTCGAGGCTGCCCGAATCCTATAACTCCCAGCAACATCATCTCCTAACCGTCCAACTTCAGCGGACTCTCCCAGCCGCTCATCTCCAACGGCCGTTGGCTGCTCAGGCTTCCCTCGGCGACCTCTAGCTCCCGAGTTCGACTCCGACTCTTGTCCGTGGCTCTGCTCCAGCATTCCCGGCCCTGGATCCCATCTCTCTCTTCACTGCACTCCAAAGATGGGTCCCCAGCTTCATTTCGGAAAGGAGCTGGTCATCAACCGACTCCAGGCGCCGTCCCAACTTGATTCCCTGGGGGCAGACCACCAGCGGGCGGAAATGCTCAAATCCGCATAGGGAAAACAGGGGTGCTACAAGAGCTAAGTACAATGCACCTAAGACAGTTTTCTTTCATTGACACTTAAAAATGTTTTTTCTCTCTTCACTGCACTCCAAAGATGGGTCCCCAGCTTCATTTCGGAAAGGAGCTGGTCATCAACCGACTCCAGGCGCCGTCCCAACTTGATTCCCTGGGGGGCAGACCACCAGCGGGCGGAAATGCTCAATCCGCATAGGGAAAACAGGGGTGCTACAAGAGCTAAGTACAATGCACCTAAGACAGTTTTCTTTCATTGACACTTAAAAATGTTTTTTCTCTCTTCACTGCACTCCAAAGATGGGTCCCCAGCTTCATTTCAGAAAGGAGCTGGTCATCAACCGACTCCAGGCGCCGTCCCAACTTGATTCCCTGGGGGGCAGACCACCAGCGGGCGGAAATGCTCAAATCCGCATAGGGAAAACAGGGGTGCTACAAGAGCTAAGTACAATGCACCTAAGACAGTTTTCTTTCATTGACACTTAAAAATGTTTTTTCTCTCTTCACTGCACTCCAAAGATGGGTCCCCAGCTTCATTTCAGAAAGGAGCTGGTCATCAACCGACTCCAGGCGCCGTCCCAACTTGATTCCCTGGGGGCAGACCACCAGCGGGCGGAAATGCTCAAGTCCACATAGGGAAAACAGGGGTGCTACAAGAGCTAAGTACGATGCACCTAAAACAATTTTCTTTCATTGACACTCAAAAATGTCATGCAGGGAAGACCAACCTTGTATCAGCCTTCAAGACAAACCTCGTGTTGGCATTTCAAAAGCCCGACTCCGATCGGCACCAAAGCCCTGCACTAGCCAGGCACAAAGCCCAGTGTACCACTGGCAGAGCAGTGTGCCACTGGCTCTCAACAACAAAAGCCCTGCACTAGCCAGGCACAAAGCCCAGTGTACCACTGGCAGAGCAGTGTGCCACTGGCTCTCAACAACAAAGCCCTGCACTAGCCAGGCACAAAGCCCAGTGTACCACTGGCAGAGCAGTGTGCCACTGGCTCTCAACAACAAAAGCCCTGCACTAGCCAGGCACAAAGCCCAGTGTACCACTGGCAGAGCAGTGTGCCACTGGCTCTCAACAACAAAGCCCTGCACTAGCCAGGCACAAAGCCCAGTGTACCACTGGCAGAGCAGTGTGCCACTGGCTCTCAACAACAAAAGCCCTGCACTAGCCAGGCACAAAGCCCAGTGTACCACTGGCAGAGCAGTGTGCCACTGGCTCTCAACAACAAAAGCCCGGCCCCGTCGGCACTCAAAGCCCTGCACTAGCCAGGCACAAAGCCCAGTGTACCACTGGCAGAGCAGTGTGCCACTGGCTCTCAACAACAAAAGCCCTGCACTAGCCAGGCACAAAGCCCAGTGTACCACTGGCAGAGCAGTGTGCCACTGGCTCTCAACAACAAAAGCCCTGCACTAGCCAGGCACAAAGCCCAGTGTACCACTGGCAGAGCAGTGTGCCACTGGCTCTCAACAACAAAAGCCCGACCCCGTCGGCACTCAAAGCCCTGCACTAGCCAGGCACAAAGCCCAGTGTACCACTGGCAGAGCAGTGTGCCACTGGCTCTCAACAACAAAAGCACTCAAAGCCCTCTCAACAAAGCCAAAGCCCGCCCCGTCGGCACGTCGGCACAAAGCCCTGCACTAGCCAGGCACAAAGCCCAGTGTACCACTGGCAGAGCAGTGTGCCACTGGCTCTCAACAACAAAAGCCCGGCACCCGCCTGCACTCAAAGCCCTGCACCAGCCAGGCGTGAAGCCCGACACCCGTCGGCACATGAAGCCCTGCACCAGCCAGGCGTGAAGCCCGACACCCGTCGGCACATGAAGCCCTGCACCAGCCAGGCGTGAAGCCCGACACCCGTCGGCACATGAAGCCCTGCACCAGCCAGGCGTGAAGCCCGACACCCGTCGGCACATGAAGCCCTGCACCAGCCAGGCGTGAATCCCGATGCCCGTCGGCACATGAAGCCCTGCATCAGGCGAGGATCAGCCACTTGGGAGGTAACGCCCCTTTCGCCTTGCTGGGTAGGCCCGCTTCGTCTCAGGGCGAGGGGGCATCTGATATGGCTGATCCAACGCCGTTAGAGAACCGTGAAGGAAGCTGATAGAGCCCCGCTTCGACCTCCAAGGCCCACCTTGACCTCCTGGTCCATCAACATCCTACCCCGAGACCCCTTTCAGGCTCAGACATATGAACAGTGCCTGGGGTCGGCCATGTATGAACAGTGCCCGGGGTCGGCCATGTATGAACAGTGTTCGGGGTCGGCCATGTATGAACAGTGTTCGGGGTCGGCCATGTATGAACAGTGCCTGGGGTCGGCCATGTATGAACAGTGCCTGGGGTCGGCCATGTATGAACAGTGCCCGGGGTCGGCCATGTATGAACAGTGTTCGGGGTCGGCCATGTATGAACAGTGCCCGGGGTCGGCCATGTATGAACAGTGCCTGGGGTCGGCCATGTATGAACAGTGTTCGGGGTCGGCCATGTATGAACAGTGCCCGGGGTCGGCCATGTATGAACAGTGTTCGGGGTCGGCCATGTATGAACAGTGCCCGGGGTCGGCCATGTATGAACAGTGTTCGGGGTCGGCCATGTATGAACAGTGCCTGGGGTCGGCCATGTATGAACAGTGCCCGGGGTCGGCCATGTATGAACAGTGCCCGGGGTCGGCCATGTATGAACAGTGCCTGGGGTCGGCCATGTATGAACAGTGTTCGGGGTCGGCCATGTATGAACAGTGCCTGGGTCGGCCATGTATGAACAGTGCCCGGGGTCGGCCATGTATGAACAGTGGCCGGGGTCGGCCATGTATGAACAGTGCCCGGGGTCGGCCATGTATGAACAGTGCCGGGGTCGGCCATGTATGAACAGTGCCCGGGGTCGGCCATGTATGAACAGTGCCCGGGGTCGGCCATGTATGAACAGTGTTCGGGGTCGGCCATGTATGAAAGTGCCCGGGGTCGGCCATGTATGAACAGTGTTCGGGGTCGGCCATGTATGAACAGTGCCCGGGGTCGGCCATGTATGAACAGTGCCCGGGGTCGGCCATGTATGAACAGTGCCTGGGGTCGGTCATGCATGAACAGTGCCCGGGGTCGGCCATGTATGAACAATGTTCGGGGTCGGCCATGTATGAACAGTGCCTGGGGTCGGCCATGTATGAACAGTGTTCGGGGTCGGCCATGTATGAACAGTGCCCGGGGTCGGCCATGTATGAACAGTGTTCGGGGTCGGCCATGTATGAACAGTGCCTGGGGTCGGCCATGTATGAACAGTGCCTGGGGTCGGCCATGTATGAACAGTGTTCGGGGTCGGCCATGTATGAACAGTGCCCGGGGTCGGCCATGTATGAACAGTGCCTGGGGTCGGCCATGTATGAACAGTGCCCGGGGTCGGCCATGTATGAACAGTGTTCGGGTCGGCCATGTATGAACAATGCCCGGGGTCGGCCATGTATGAACAGTGCCCGGGGTCGGCCATGTATGAACAGTGCCCGGGGTCGGCCATTATTGAACAGTAACAGTGCCATGTGAACAGTGCCATGCAAGTGAACAGTGCCATGTGAACAGTGCCATGCAAGAATGCAAAAAATGACATAGGGGACACGTCTGGCAAGCGCCGTAGCGGTTAGCCATGCCCTAAATAAATGACATAGGGGACACGTCTGGCAAGCGCCGTAGCGGTTAGCCATACCCTGCAGCACCCCATGCTTCACGAACAGCAATTAATGCTCTGACTAGTGACAGCACCCCATGCTTCACGGACATCAGTTCCAACACTTCACCCATCAAAGTCATCATTATGGAGCCTCAACCACTCAAGCCAGGCAAACTCTTAAGCGTCTATAAAATGGGTAAAAGGGACCCCTGACCAGGTAACACACTCATAACACTCCAAAAACGCCCACACAGAGGGAGCTCCTCTCAGGGCCTCTCTCTCTCTCTCTTTCTCTTTCGAGCTTCCTCAAGCTCACGGCTGATGCCCAGACCACTGACTTGAGCATCGGAGGGTCCCGCTGGGGCCCCCCTCCGGCCCCCGGGACTTGCTTGCAGGCGCGAGGAGCTCGCTGGAGGAGACGACCGCACGCTCGAGGCGGTGATTTGGCGTCATCATTAGCCAAATCCAATAGAAAGGGGATTTGGATGCGGCAGGCACAACCAAGATTAATATATATATATATATATATATATATATATATATATATATATATATATATATATATATATATATAGTGAGAGAGAGAGAGAGAGAGAGAGGGGATATGCGCACTTGATTTTATTACACAAGCGAATTTTTACTTAAATCGAATCAAATTTAAATTCAAATATAATGGACCCAAGCTAATGTTTGAAATTAATAGGTGTAATCTACAATCACTAAAACGCTTACACATTAAAGTTCATATGATTTAGAGGTCCTAAGCTCATACTTCAAGAGGCCAAAAAAAATATTATTTGGTGTTATTTAATTGTTCATATTTCTTAACTAATTAATGCAAAAGTGTTTATTTCTAAATCACATAATTTTTTATGTTTGTGCGTTTTAAAATCTAGGTCATATTTAATGATTTAGATCATCAATGTGAGACTCCTATCAATTAATCTAGATTTGACCAAACCTAAACAGAGATTCTTTTAAGTGCAGTAAGGACAATCACACTTTTTACATATATTTTTAAAACCTATAAGTGAGAGTGCTTCAATTTCTCTATGAAATAAGATGCCTGCTATCCCGCTTTGTATAAAAGGTCATCATGATCAAGTATCTCAATAGCCTTTTCTCTTTCATTCATTTATTCTTTGCACCCTTATTCTAGCGAGTCATAAAAGTTGCCCACACATACATATAGAGGTAGATTTGGTGAATATAGCCAAGTATATGATTTGGTTACCTTCCCATCCTTGGATCCATACGGATCTCAAAGTATGAATATATATGTATATGTATATATACATACACATACATACATACATATATATATATATATATATATATATATATATATATATATATATATATATATATATATATATATATATGTGTGTGTGTGTGTGTGTGTGTGTGTGTGTGTGTGTGTAGTTTTAAAACCTTTATACTATTTTTTGATGCAATATATAACATGTCAATATTGCAGATGCTGAGAATATCCTGGCTGGAAAACTTGATTAGTTATCTATTAAAAAATAAAGAAAAATTGGATTAGTTTTTGACCTGGAGAGGATGAAACAAACAATATCCAAATAATATAATTCTGAAGGTTAGTTGTTGAAAAATATGGTGTTCAGGCTACGTATAGATATTTATATGTCTGGCACTTGGAGTTAGTATTCCACCATGAGGACTATAAAATTGTTTAGTCCTTTTATCCTCCCACCCCACTCCCTTTCTTTCTTCATGGAATCGAATATTTGAAGTTAATTATCCACTATTTGCAATCCTATCATGATGAACTTAGGCCAATTTGATAGATAAGCACATGTTCAAGTCTCTTTAGAGATAATTGTTTGATTTTGTCTCTTGCAGATGGAGCTAATACTGGTAGAGTCCTAAGTTGGAGAGAGCGGCTTCAGATTGCAGTTGATGCAGCACAAGGTTTGGCAAAACTTTACATTATATTATTTTATAATTATTTTATTATAGGAATTCCACAACCAAAGGTTTAATGAACAGGGCTAGACTACTGCATAAAGGATGTGCCCCACCTATCATCCATAGAGATGTGAAGAGTAGCAACATCCTCATATCACAAAACTTAGAGGCCAAGATTGCAGATTTTGGACTGTCAAAGGCTTTCCTTGCTACTGATTCCACTCACGTGTCTACTGAGGCTATCATGGGCACTCCAGGATACGTGGATCCTGAGTATGTTTTCCACTTCTAATAATTAGCCACCTCTATTTTTTTTTTTATGGGCTTCACCGTGTTACTGCTCTTTTAGTAGGCAAGGTGAAACTTGCAAGCTATGTCAAATGGAGATCAAGTACTCTCCGCACACAATCTTATAAGCATTTGGTAACTCAAATAGGTTATCATGATGACCGATCATTGTTATCTTAAAATGATCTTATTCTTAGCAATCTAAAATCATCATGTTTAATTGATTATAACGTGCCATGTCACAATAATTAAATATCTTCAAGTAACTACAATTAAATTATTTAGTGTTATAAAAATTTAAGATTACTAACCATGTAATGCTAAGCTATCTCTAATATATTTTTCAAATTCCATGGTAACTTGTTTCTATTTATATTATTTATTATTATATTACCAGGTATATTATAATATCATACTACATTATATTGCAATTATCATAATATTATAACTATAGCATTATAGTATAATATATTGTATATCATTATCATATCTATTATAATTATTATAATGTTATGACTATAATATAATATAATTACATTATTTTATTTTATATTATTATAATATTATTTATATTTTACTAATGTGAAAAATAAAATTAGGCCTTTTTTTTCAATAGATGATTGGCATTTTGGTTTCTATATCATAGTCCAAGTTTCCTATTTAGAGGTAGCCTTGAGTCAAGGATGGTTGTGAGATCATGACATTGATAGTGATTCTAGATATAGAGATGATTTAGAATCATTGTCATGTAAGATCACATGGGTGCAATTAAAAGTGATGATCTCATCATCTTTACTAGATCATGGGTAACCTTGGATGGATCACCCCATATGAATCGCTCCTTTAGATATCTCCATGATTAAAAAGACTAATGCAATTATTGTGTAGGTACCATAATACATTCCAGTTGAATGAGAAGAGCGATGTATACAGCTTTGGGGTTGTTCTTCTAGAGTTGATCACAGGCTTGCCAGCTATACTTAGAGTCCCTGACATGGTTCACATAATTCGTTGGATTCACCCTCAACTGCTAGAGGGGATATTACTGATGTTATTGATGCAAGTTTGAAGGGGAGTATGACACCAGCTCTGTTTGGAAGGTGGCGATATAGCAATGAAGTGCACCATGCCAATAGCCAATCAGAGGCCAACGATGACCCAAGTGGTGATACAAGTGAAGGAGAGTTTGCAACTCGAGGTCGACCGTAAGAAATCCCAAAATATCCATGTAGAAGTCCTCGAACAGGATCAAATCGATTCAGCTAAACTAGAAAGCATTGCCATGAAAACTGCTATGAGTGGTCCAACAGCAAGATAAGGAGCATCTCTATGAACTTGAACATATGTGTATGTATGTGTGTCAATCTGCTTATATATTCTGTGCTTGTGGCTTGGTGTGGCTTGTCAAAGTGTCATATTGTGTCGACATCATGTGTTTTTTGGCATTCAACCACAATCGGAGATGACTAAACTTTTGTGCCTATGGTTATTGGTAGTCTTTGTGGTTTGAATATAGTAATTTGCTTGGATGAAAGATTTCTTTCATGCATGTTTTATTTTTAATAATATGTAATATGTGATGACTAGAATTTACAGGCATGACTACTTATTAGTATGTGTGGAGGCAAAGGATTTCTATTTTTTTTTTTTGGATAACAAAGGATAAAACCCCCTATAATCTAATATCACAAGTACTTTGGATATCTGTGTCTACCAATAATATCAATTGAGATGGAAACTAATCCATCCATATCTTGTGCTCTTGAAAAGTGGGTGGTATGCCAACTAAATAATCAGCAGCTTGAAGGCACATGCTGACATATAATAGATAAATGAGAGATAGTTGCTTTGAGGTTCTTTAGGAAAGGATGAAGACAAATGGATAGCTCACCATTTAACTAACTAATCACTATAGAAGAGTCCCCTTTAACAATATATCCAAAAGAAGAAAATCCATTTATATCCATTTGTAGCTTCATGAATGCCCCACCAAGCTTTTATTAATTCAGCACATGGAACAGAAGGAGCTTGAATAGGATAGAACCTTACTAAATAAACCTTCCCTAGGCAATCCTTGCCTAGGAACCCAGCACCAGCACTAGAACCTTTAACAAAGCCATCAAAATTGATTTTCAACATACTTGATAGAGGGGGTAACCAAAAACTATAGTAGGATGAGAAGGCTCCATAAAAGATTATAGAGAACAACCCAGAAGTCAAAAGGAGAAGAAGATGTATGATGGAATAAAAAGAACTCTTGAGCTTGGTCAAAAGCATTTCGAAGGATGGCTTGACATCGGAACTCTAGATGTTGAAAAATAAACTTATTCCTCACTGTTCAAATTAGCCAGAGAAGATAGATAAGAAAAGATTGCACAAAACTCATTCTGAAATTAGTTGAAGAATCAATAAGCAAATCCCATGCCGCTTGACTTAACCAGGACTCTATAGCTCAATCATATCCTAAATCAATTTTGAAGCTGGATGGTTAAAAGAAATAAGTGATCCTTGATGTCCTTTACTAAATGACATTGACTGAATAGATGATAGTCGATACGAAAGATAAGATATTGCAGCAAGATAATTGTTGGCCCAGATGGCAACCCAAGAGGGGGGAGTGAATTGGGTTCTTTAAAATTTTTAAACTAATTTAAGCAAGCAATGCTAATGTGCAGTGATTGAAGAAATGTAAGCGCAAAAAGAGATAATGCAAGTAAAGTATATATAAGATAGAGAGGAGAGAAAAGAGTCAAGCACAACAAACATAAGGATTTTATAGTGGTTGTGTGTTAACTACACCTATGTTCACTCCAAAGAATCTCTTGGGCCACACTATGATCTTCCTGATTATAACAGAATTATTTTACAAGCTCACAACTTAAACTTATTATTTGACCGCGGGATCACAATAAATCCAGCTAGTTTTTATAAGATCACCGGCACAAAACCTCTCACAAGCCTCCTAGCTTGCACAAGGCCAAGTTGGCTTCATATAGCATGGTACAAACCATGTCTTCTAGAGTTATATTCTTCCTTTCTATCATCACATTTTGCTGAGGTATCCTAGGTACAGAAAAAATTATGATAGATGTCATTTTCAATGTAAAATTTTATAAATAAATAATTTTTAAATTCAGTTCCATTATTACTTCTAAGAGACACAATGGTAGTATTTTTCTCATTATGACTTTCTTGAAACATTTTAGAATACAAAAAAGTCTCATCTTTGTGGGCCAAAAATAGTACCCATATAAATCTAGAGTAATCATCTACTATCACAAGATCATATTTTTTTTCTTCTAAACTTGTGGTTCTAGTAGGTCCAAATAGATCCATATAAAATAGTTCAAGGGACCTAAAAATTGAAACAATATTTTTAGATTGAAAGAGTTCCTAATTTATTTTTTAAATTGACATGCATCACAAACTCTATTATTTTTAAAATTTAATTTTGAAAGTCCTTTAATTAAATCCTTTTTAAGCAATTGAAATCAAGTATGTGCTTCCATGACCTAATCTATGATGCCATAGCCACCCAATCTCATTAACTTTAACATCACTAGTAATTAGGCAATGAGTACTTGTAGATAAATTATCTAAGTCAATTAAGTATACATTATCATTTCTATTTTCAATAAAGATAATGCTATTATCAATGGGATTAGATACTATGCAAATAGAGGCTTCAAAAAAAAATTGAATCCTTTATCACATAGTTGGCTAATGCTAATCAAGTTATGCATTAAACCATCAACATATAAAATATTTTTAATAAAGATAGATAGAGTAATCTGAATTTACGATACACATGATATGACCTTGACCATTGTCTCCAAAGGTTCACTACTCTACTTTTTTTAGCTTCAAGAGTGATAAACTGATCTTTATCACCCGTTATGTGCCTTGAGCAGCTACTGTCAAGATACCATTTTTTTTTGCTTATTTGGCTGCAAGACACACCTGTATAGCAATCAAATTTTATTTAGGTACCTAAGCTTCCTTGGGTCTTTCATGGTTAGTGGCATAATATATGGTTTCTTTTGGAACTCAAATCATTTTACTCTTGCTGCTAGCCTTCACATGATGTTTCTATGATTACAAATAAAGGATTTATGACCTTTTTTTCATAACAAAAAATAGAGTGAGTATCATTATTAGTAGAACTTTTCACAAAAAAATATTGACCAATTTTTGCTTTTTATATGGCTTGTATCCTAAATTAACTTTATCAAAAATAGCCCTTTGATTATTTAATAGCAAATTTAATTTTTTAGAGCTATAGATGAATTTATCAACAATCTTTTTATATTTTTTACATTCATCTTTCAATCTCATATTTTTAGCCGGCATAATATTCTTATCATCAACTAAAATTTGCCTTTTAGATTTTAATTTTTCAATTTCAGTAGCAAATTTATTTTTCTTTTTAAGCTTTTGGAGAAGATCTTGATTTTTGAATTTCAAAACCTTATTTTTTGATCTCAGATTTTTAAAATCATTCAGAAGTTCATTGAATGCTTCATGGACTTTATTGAATGTAAAATCATAAAAAGGGTTTTCTATACTTACCTCTTCCTCATTGGCCATAAGACATGTTTGCAAACTCTTGTTGTTCCTCTTTGGAGGATGATTCATCGCTGTCACTCCATGTTACACATAAGCCTTCTTCTTCTTTTTGAACCCCTTTTGAGTTGAGG
This sequence comes from Calamus simplicifolius, assembly GCA_900491605.1. Lineage (NCBI taxonomy): Eukaryota > Viridiplantae > Streptophyta > Magnoliopsida > Arecales > Arecaceae > Calamus > Calamus simplicifolius. The sequence goes on from UESW01004269.1 coordinate 293,480, forward strand.
ACATTCAGACTTGTAATGTTTTGGCTTTTGCACTCATAACAATTATGGGATCCTTCTCCTTATCCTTTTTCTTTTCTTCTTCCATTTTGATACCAGATCTTCTTTTATGGAATGGCCTCCTTCTTTGCATAAACTTTTTAAATTTTTTTGTAAGGAGGACGGTGTTCTCATCATCTTCATCTTCCTCACTGCTGCTTTCCTTCTTTTCAGCAGCTTTCAAGGAAATTATCTTTTTTTTCTTGACATCCTTTTCTAGATGTTGCTTTATTGTGAGTTTGTGCATTATAAGAGATTCAAGAAGCTCTTCCAAAGATAAATTATTCAGATCTTTGGCTTTTTAAATGGCTGCAATTTTGCTTCCTATATTTTAAAAGAGATATAAGAATTTTTTATACAAGCTCAGAGTTAGTATAGGTCTTACCAAGACTTTCTAATCCATTCACTATATTTGTAAATCTAGTATAAATGCAAGTGATGGATTCATTTTGTTTCATGCTAAAGAGTTCATATTTGTGCATAAGCATATCGATTTTTGACTCTTTAACCTGGTTGGTACCCTCATGGGTAACTTTCAACCAATCACAGATCTTCTTGGCTGAAATACAAGTAGATATTCTATTGAATTCATTTGCATCAAGGGAGCAGTGTCCATTCATAGCCTTGGCATTTAGCTAGGCTATTTTCTTATCGTTCTCATTCCAATTCCTTTCGGGCTTAAGAATGATAGAACCATCTACCATGTGTGTAGGAGTGCTAGGATCATTGATAATAACACTTCAAATATCATAATCCAAAGCTTAATAAATATCTCATTCTAGCTTTTCAATATGAATAGTTTGTGCCATTAAATAATGGAGGACGATTAGTGGATTATTCCTTAAAAAAGAAGAATCAGCTTGAGCTGCCATTTGGATCTTTAGCTCTTGATGGTTAGATCAAGGAAGGATAAGCACTAGCTCTGATACCAATTATTGATTCAGATGGCAACGCAAGAGGGAGGATGAATTGGATTCTTTAAAATTTTAAACTAATTTAAGCAAGCAACGTGCAGTGATTGAAGAAGTGTAAGTGCAAAAAGAGATAATGTAAGTAAAGTATAGACAAGATAGAGAGGAGAAAAGAGAGTCAAGCACGACAAACACAAGGATTTTATAGTGGTTCGGTGTTAACTACCTACGTCCACTCCCAAAGATCTCTTGGGCTACACTATAATCTTTCTGATTATAGCGGAGTTATTTTATAAGCTCACAACTCAAACTTATTGTTTTATCCTGGGATCACAACGAACTTAGCTAGTTTTTACAAGACCACCAGCAAAAAAACCTCTTACAAACCTTCTAGCTTGCACAAGGCCAAACTGCCCCTTTGATTCAATCCCCTAATTGAATTAACTTAGAAAAGTAATAAGAGTTTGGTTGTAGCAGAAATAAAGCTCCCAAAATGAGCAAATAAAACAATGTAATTAAATAGAAATAGAAGGAGCATGATTAGAAGTTTTCTAAAGATGGCTTTTCTCCTTTTCTTCTTTTTCTCTATTTGATTTTTCTTAAGATGTGCTTGAAGCTTTGGATAATTCTTTGACGTTGAAGCTTTTGGAAGAATTAGGGCTCTCTTCTTCTTCCTTTAATTTGATGGAAATCCCTCAAGATTAGCTTCGGATTCTTGAGATTTTTCTTAACCTTTGTTTTCACTCTACGGCTTTTGAAATTGAACTTTTCTCTTATGATTTTCTTTTTGTTTTCTCTCTCTTTTGAATTAACTCAGGGCTCTTACTTATAATCACCTTCCAAATCCACTTTTAGAAGCAAACTAGCCATTATTAGTAGTTGGAAGAGTGTTTACCATGGATAGAGAAAGAGCCATTGAAGTCTATTAGAGAAATGTCAGGTTCTAGAGCCGTCTCTGACAGTTCTAGAGTCAGCTCCTGTCAGGCTTCGAGTCGACTCGAATAAGTGCAGGAGTCAGCTCGAGCGCGGTTGCCCAAAAATAATTTTCTGCCCATAGAGGAGTCGTCTCTTGCCTTGCTAGGATTCAGCTTAAGTTCTTCGGGAGTCAACTCGAACTAATGCGGGAGTCGACTCAAGTTGAACGCCAAAAATGAAACTCTATCTATAACTGATCGAGTTGACTTGAGCTACTATTGGAGTCGACTCGAGCTCGACACAGAAATGAGGTCTCTCTTTCTTTCTGACCGAGTCGACTTGAAACCCTATAAGAGTCGACTCGAGCTTATCATAGAAATTCAATCTCTCTGTGTCTCTAACTGAGTCAACTCAAGACCCTACAGGAGTCTACTCGAGTCCATGTCAAAAGTACCAATGCATGCCAAAACATGCCAAAGTCAGCTTCTTGACTATAGGAGTCGACTTTAAGTGCTGAAATTGACACTTAAAGCGAGACTCAAGACCAAGCTCAATTTTTCTTGTGATTTTGATTGATTAAAGATTTAAATCTCTAAAATTTAATCAAAATCATTAGTACTCAAAGAAATATACTCAAGTAGCTTTGTTATTCATAAAAATCAATATTTGGGTCAATAGTAATGCTTGAAGAATTTTCAAAGGAAACAAAGAGCTCTAGGATGAGTTTTGCTCTTCCAAATCATGGAAATAGCTAGATTAACCTAATGAGATTTCTTAAAGATGATAGAATTGTAGATAGCTTTAATAGATGCTTCAGATTAATAATTAGGACCCCATGCCAACATGTCCTTGTGTCATGGACCACCAACTAGAATGCCAAGAATTTTTCTGGAAGTACTGTGAGAAAATAATGACCGAAGGACTTGTGTCTTCCATCCTCTTGTGTCACTAATCACGATAGAGATGGTTTGAAACAAATGAATATTCTGAGAATTAAATATCAAAGCCAATCTAGCAATAGGAATATAATCAAAAATAGGGCTGAGTCTATATGCAAATGCTACTACCATCTCCAATAGACCAAATAAATTGATTAGAAATAAATCATGACACCCTATACAATTCTTTCCAAATACTAGTTAAGTTCTGTTGTCCCAGATAGCAACCCAAGAGAGGGGGGGGGGGGGTGAATTGGGTATTTTAAAAAATTTAAACTCTTTTGAAGTAAACCCCTCACCTTAAGATATGCAACAATTAAAACAGAATATGCAATGAGGAGATGAAGAGGAAGAGATAAAGAGTCAAGCACTGGAAACACATAAATTTTATAGTGGTTCGGTGTACCTACACCTACGTCCACTCCCAAGTACCTCTTGGGTCCACACTATAATCAACCTTGATTATAGCAGAGTTGTTTCACAAGATCACAACAAACTTGTTGTTTTCCCAGGCGCACAATGAACCCAGCTGGTTTTCAAGGTTCACCAACACGAAACCTTACACACAAACAACTGCTTGCACAAGGCAATCCGCCTCAACTGATTCAATCACCTGATTGACTCAGTTCACAAGAAAAACAAGAACGTTTGATACAACAACTGCTCCTTAAATGAGAAAATAAGACAAGTTAACTATTCAAACAAAAGAGAGAAATGTAAGCTTGATTTGTAGATCTTTGTGGCTTGATTCTTCTCCTCTTTCTTGCTTTTGAATGGATCTTCCTTGAGTATTCTCTTGAAGCTCGGAAGAACAGATGAAGAATAGGAACTAGGGCTTGCTTGTTTGCTTCTTCAAACTTAGAAATCTCATCAAAATGAAAGTGTGAAGACTAGGGATTTCTTTCTTTTCTTTTAGGGAATCAATACGATCTTTCCTTTTGATTTTTTCCTCTGATTTTCTCTTCTTTTTCTTCTTCTCTTTTTTTTTTCTTTTTCTCTTTTTAAACGGTCACATCCCTCATGCTTTATAGATCCTTCCAAAACTAAGAATAGATGAAAACTATTTGTTAGAATCAAAATGGAAGAAAAGTTAGGAACAAATAAGGTAATAGCCGTTGAGATTTAAAATAAAAAATAAGGTTTAGAGACGTTCTGACACATCTGAAAGTCATTTCTGACAATCTGGACTTGGCTCTGATTTTCCTGGGGTCGACTCTAACTTGAAATCCCCAAAATAGCCCGATTTGGAGTCTGCTCTAACTTTTCTAGGGTCGACACATCTTTCTTCTGGAGTCGACTCTAACTCCTCAGGTGTCGACTCTAATTTGAGACCTGAAAAACCATCTCTCTATTTTTCTGCTGGAGTCGACTCTAATCTGTGCCATTTTTCGGAGTCAACTTTGTGATTCTAGGTGTCAACTCTAATGTCTGCAATCTTACCTTGACATTAGAATTAAGCTCCGAACTTGATTTCTCTCGAGATTTTGATCATTTAAACAGTTATAAACTGAAACACTTAATCAAGATCATTAGTAACTTCATGAGTTATACTCAAATAGTTTTGTTTATCATCAAAATTAATAATTGGGTCAACAATCTTCACCTTTTTGATGATGACAAAAACTTTGAGTATATGCATTAGAATTCATAAGCATTGTAAACTTTATCAAGACTTTAAATTTGTTCAATTTAAGAAATAAGCCACAGTTTCAAAATAAGCAAAATTGATCAGTAATGATCAACATGAATTATATCGAATAAAAATTATGCTCCCCCTGCATAATATAACTCCCCCTTTCTCTATGCATATTTCTTTTAGATTGAATGTATTTGAATTCTTATTCTCTCTCTCCCTTATGCATGATACCATTTTTTTCTTTCTCTTATGCATATACAATTCTTCTTTTCTTTCCCTTTTTTGTTATCAACAAAAAGGTGAAAAACAATTGTATAAAGAATTTTAAAGTAATTATTCAACTTCAGAAAAATTGAAGATATATATCATTCATTGCAATCATCATTGTATCAAACATTGTATCATTCATACAAACAGTGTTTCATTACATCAAAACATTGCATTTCATCATGTACCAAGATACAAAACAGTAAATGTCCTAAGTACAAGCTATCAAAATAACATAAAAGCTAAATTTTGATTTGATAGGATCTTAAAGCTAATTGGGATTTGACTTGAGTTGGCTTGGATAGGCACAATATAGGAAGTAGAAGGTCAATCAAGTGTTTGTAGACAATTCTCTTCAGATGACCTATTAATTCCATAATCTCATCTTTCTGTGATCGCTTGAAGCCTTCAAGACATCCTCAATCTGAGTAACAGCAAAATCTATATCCCTTCTTAGTTGTCCAGTGGCATCAAGATAAGCTCTAGATCCATCTGCGATCCCTTCAGCCTTTCAAAAATCTTGTGAAGCTCAAAGGATAGGGTATCCATAGATCTGTCCAATGAAAATACAATCAAGTCAAGCTTAGCAGAGAGCTGCCTTATCTCATCTCTCAACTCCGAATCATGCTCAGTCAATAAGGCCCTGAGCTGATCAAGCTGCCTCTCTGAAAAGCCTACTGACTCAGCAAACAAACCCGATGCCACCTAGGGGTGAGAAGTGCTTGGTCCAGCAACAGATGGTCCCGCAACTGATGGTCCAGCAGTAGATGGTCCAGGACATCCTCATCTCTGGCCTCCTCAATCTGGCTTCTTGTCCTCTCCTTTGCCACTGGCCATTAACTTTCCTGAAGCCCATTCTATGAATAGTGGAGATATTGTAGTAGTCAGTATACCTGAGATTTCTTTGCGGTTCTTTCTCCATTATCTTTACACCTTGGCTTCTGAACACCAGTGTGAGAACCATACCATATGGCAGTGTAGATCTTTTCTTTGTAGCTGCCTCTGCCATATAACTAATCATCATCCCGGCCAAATTTACTGGTTGACCAGTAATGATACAATCCATCAGAAGAATGTCTCGCTCCGAGACATACTCGAACCTTCCAATCTTAGGAAAAGATTCTACCACAAATATTATGAAGTAATCTGAGTTCCAAGTTGAGTTGATTTTCCATTACCTCTTCAAACTCAGAAACTTCCCTCCCAAGCATCCTTGACAGGGCTCCACTCTATCATCATGCTGACTGGCAGTCAACCAACAGTGGGCATCTCCAGAAGATTTCCTAGTGACTCTAGTGATCACCACTCTGGTTCTCACACAAAACTTACAAGACCTCCTTCCCCTCTACATAGATCACTGTAAAACTCCTTCACAAGGGCAGGGTAGGTCGAACATCCAGTGAGAAATCTTCTCCCAACCCATTTCTTTATTTGTCTCCCAATAGAAAAACCTTCCAACTCAAATAGATTAAAATCTACCTTCCTTCCCGTAGTGATAACCTTTCCAGCCAACAAGTCAATGGGTGGATGATGGAGAAGCCTCCGGAGTAGAAGAAGAGGAAGACGAAGAGCTAGAAATGATTGCCTTGCGATTCTTCGAACGGAGCGTCTCCCGGTGGGAACGGCCGCACCAACCACGGATCCTCGTCTCTTGGGAGCCATTGGAGGTCAATGGAGGTTGGAATCAAGGGTTTTGAAGAGTTTGGAAAAGTTTGGAATGCTTTGGAGAAGGATTTGAAAAGGATTGAGTCGTTAAAGTGTCGACTCTGCCCTAATAAAGTGACAATTTTTCACTTAGAGTCGACTCCCGCAAAGTGAGGTGTCGGCTCCGAACAAAAATCAGTCAGCGCTCGAATTAGAGTCGGCTCTGCAGAAGCCGGAGTCGGCTCTAATGAGCAGACAGAAAGCTCTAAAGATAAGGTGTCGACTCCAAGACTGAAGGTGTCGACTCCATAATAGTTCAGTGAAAAAGTGAATTTCAAGGATCTGAAACTAATCAAATTGATCATCAAAATCTAGATAAATTCTCCTTAATAATTGGGGAATCAATGAATCAAACTTCTAGATAAATTTCCTTATAAAGTGTAAAAGATTTTCAAGAAATTTACCAAATCTAGATAGTTGTCCTTGAGAGTTTCAAAAATCAATCTAAAGGATCACAAACTCCTAATTCTCCTCTAAGATAACAAAATCTCTCCTCACTCAAAGGTTTGGTAAAAATATCAGCAATTGATCATTAGTGTTCACATAATCAAGACAAATATCATTATTAGCACATGTTCTCTAATAAAGTGATGTCTAATTTCTATGTGTTTAGTTCTAGAATGTTGAATTGGATTCTTAGTTAGATTGATTGCACTAGTATTATCACAT
>UESW01004269.1:312604-348209 GCA_900491605.1 Calamus simplicifolius
GTTTTGAAGATCATGAATTTTCAAACCATGTTTTTAAATTACATAAAGCACTATATGGTTTAAAACAAGCACCTAGAGCTTGGTATGATAGATTAAGTAAATTTCTAATTGAAAATGATTTTACTAGAGGAAATGTAGATAAAACTCTATTTTTGAAAAGAAAAGATAAAGATTTATTAATAATACAAATCTATATAGATGATATTGTATTCGGTGCTACTAACGATCTTCTATGTCAAGAGTTTGCTAAGCTAATATGCATGGAGAATTCGAGATGAGCATGATGGGAGAACTCAATTTCTTCCTAGGACTTCAAATCAAACAAAGTAGAGAGGGGATTTTCATCAACTAAACAAAGTACACAAAGAAAATTCGCAAGAAGTTTGGAATGGAATCAATTAAACCCCTTGGAACACCTATGAGTCCTTCATGCAAATTAGACAAAGATGAAGATGGTAAGAAAGTTGATCAGAAGCATTATAGATGTATGATTGGATCTCTACTTTATTTAACTGCAAGCAGACCAAATATTATGTGTGCTGTTTGTTTATGTGCTAGATTTCAATCAGAACCTAAAGAATCTCATTTAATCGCTGTAAAAATAATACTAAGATATCTAAGTGGAACTAAAAATGTAGGATTATGGTACTCTAGAGACTCAACATTAAATTTGACTGCATATTTTGATACTAACTATGCTGGATGTGAACTAGATAAAAAGAGTACAAGTGGTGCATGTCAATTTTTAGGAAGTAACTTAATCTCTTGGTTTAGCAAAAAGCAAAATTTGGTTGCATTATCTACTACTGAAGCAGAATATGTTGCAGCTGGAAGTTGCTGTACTCAAATCCTTTGGATTAAGCGATAACTTAAAGATTATGGTATAACACTTGATAAAACCCCTATTAAATGTGACATTTGCAATAAACTTAACAAAAAATCCAATCCAACATTCAAGAACTAAGCACATTGAAATTAGATATCACTTCATTAGAGAACATGTAGCTAATGGTGAAATTTGTCTTGATTATGTTTGTACCGAGGAACAATTAGCTGATATATTTACAAAACCTTTGAGTGAAGAGAGATTTTGTTATCTTAGAGGAGAATTAGGGATTTGTTATCCTCTGGAATGATTTTGAAACCCTTAAGATTGATTATCTAGAGTTCAGTTAATTTATTAAAAATCCTTTCATGATTCTAAGGACAATTCATCTAGATAATTCAACCATTCGATTTATAACATTTGAAAGATTTTATTAAAAGTTTATTGATTCTATTTTGACAAGTTTTGGATCTTTGAAACTCTCATTTATTTTCTGAAACTGTCAGTGGTGGAGTCGACACCTCATCTATGTCGCTCATGATCTGTGACCTTGGAGCCGACACCTGCTTAAGCGGAGCTGACTCTAGCTCGGGCGCTAACAGTGTTAGCGACTTAAAGTCGACACCCGACTTTGCGGAGTCGATACCTGATGGCCCCAAATTGATTATATTAGGGCAGAGTCGACACCTTCTCATCCCTAATCATCTCCTAACCTTTTCCAAAACCTCTCCAAGCCTCTCAAAACCAAATATTCCTCAAATCAACCATTCCTTAAGATTCCTATGGCACCTAAGCGTAGGGGATCGATCTTTGAAGCTCCCGTGACTACAAGGAAGCAGACGGCGTGGCGCCCTATCCGTGAACCTACACTGAGCGATGATTCTTCTTTAACACACTCTGACAATCCTAGCCTCTCCTCTCCACAAGTAGATATCCTAGCTGGCCGAATCATTACCATGGGAAGGAAAATAGACTTTGAGTTCTTTGAAGCCAAGGGTTTTGCAATTGGTAGACAAATCAAGGAACTTGATTGGGATAAGGTATGTTCCTTAGATGTACCTACTTATTCGGCTCTTATAAAGGAATTTTACTTCAATTTATCAAGGGAAGATGGTGGATTGTGAGTATGGTAAGAGGAAAGAGAATCCATCTCACTTCGAGATTTTAGGAAATCTTTTAGAAATCCCTGTTGTAGGGATGATTGCTACTAGTCACAGTGACAGAGCAGGAGCATTATCGAGGATGTTGGGTAGAGATTTCACTGATTTTAAGGAAATTAGGGCAAATCAGTTGCCTCTTGAACTTAGACTGTTACATAACATTTGTGGTAGGATTCTATTTCCCAAGACTGGACGTTTTGAGTATGTCTCAGAGCGAGATATATTGTTAATGGACAGTATCTTGACGGGTCAGCCAATCAATTTAGCAGGAATGATGATATGGTATATGGCTAAGGCCGGGGGCAAGAGGAGATCTTCATTGCCTTATGGGATGGTCCTAACCATGGCATTTAGAAGTCAAGGAGTTGTTATCTCTGAGAATAAACCTTTGAAGAACCTTAGACACATTGTTGGCCCAGATGACAACCCAAGAGGGGGGGGTGAATTGGGTTCTTTAAAAAAAATTTAGCCTCTTGAAAAATTGTTTTGCTTAAGATGAATGAAAATAAATGCAATGTAAATATAAATTACAACAAATAAAATAGAGATAGAGATAGAGACAATGGAGGCACGGCAAACACAAAGATTTTATAGTGGTTCGGTGTATCCAACACCTACGTTCACTCCCAAGATCCTACTTGGATCCACACTATAATCTCCTCGATTACAGCCGAGTTGTTTTACAAGTTCACAACTCAAACTTGTTGTTTTACCCGGATCACAACGAACCCAGCCGGTTTTATGGGCTTACCAGCACACAACCCAAAACTCAAGCTAAACTAGCTTGACCCGAGGTTAACAACCTCCACTAGTTCAATCCCCTTTGATTGAACTAGGCACAAACAAGTATAAGAATGTTTTACAAATTCTCACAGCTCCTTAATGAGCAAATATTCAAAGAAAAGTAAATAGGTTTAGAAAAGCCTGGTTTGAAGTTGTTTGGCTTTGAGCTTTTCTTCTTTTCCTCTTCTCCTTGCTGGGTTGAATCAAGCCTCAGCTCCGATTCTCACAGTAGATGCAGTTGAGAAGATTAAAAGTTGGTCTCTTTCTTCTAGTTGAGAATCCTCCGATTTTTCGCTATTTGAACGGCTTGGATTCTTCTTTGAGCTTTGTGGAGTGGAAGGATTTGAATTTGAAAACTCCTCTCTTGGATATAAGCCTCTAGACTTTTCGGATTTTGATTTTTGATTTTTTGTCTATCCATTTCTATCTTTCTTTGTATATATATATTTCAAAACAGTTGTTTTTCCCCTTTTATAGATTTTCTTTTGATTCATTTTTGGGTGAAAATCTAGCCGTTGGAGTGTACCTGGAAGGATTTTCCATTCATAAAAATAGCCGTTAGATGTCAAAATCAAAAATATTACCGTTAGAGCTGATCTGGCATTTTTGATTTTTCGTCCAGGTGGGTTGGAGTCGGCTCCAGCTTTTCAGGTGTCGGCTCCAGATCGTTTTTCCATAAATAGTAAAATCTGAGTTCGTCATGGAGTCGGCTCCAAAAGTAAGTGTCGGCTCACCGTCGTCAGGTGTCGGCTCCCGAATACTGTAGGTGTCAGCTCCAGGATGCTCAGAAAATCAACGTTCTGTCCCCGCATCGGAGTCGGCTCCAGACACTGTAAGTGTCGACTCCAAAACCTTAGGTGTCGGCTCCGAAACTCTAGGTGTCGGCTCCAGGTTGTATCAAAAATCAGATTAAAATTAAATTGGCCATGGGGTCGGCTCCAGACTTTCTAGGTGTCGACTCCAAGCTCTGAAACTTTGAAATCTTGATTTTGTATTTGATTCAAAATTCATTTCTTAATTCCTTTAAATTGATCAAATAAATTTAAGTCCTGAAACACTTATAAAATCCATTAGTAATCAATTAAATATACTCAATTCCTTTATTAATCATCAAAATCAATGAATGGATCAACAATCTCCCCCTTTTTGATGATTATAAAAACATTGAGTATATGCATAGAATTCTTAAATTAAAGAGAATCTCAAGGAAGTGATCTTTACAAGTAAGCTCCCCCTGAATAAGGTAGCTTCTCTTATGAAGTTCAAATTCAGATTATTCTTCCTCTTACTTTACACATTTGGTACTTAAGATTTCTTTGTGCATAGACAATTCAATTTGATTATTAATCCATATCAATAACTCAATATCATTAATCAATTAACATTCTCCCCTTTAATGGAATTAACAACTATAATTTTTCCATATAATTTTCTCCCTCTAAATGCATATACAATCCTAATTCTCTCCCCCTTTTTTGTAATCAACAAAAAGGTAAAGAATATTTTACTGCATCAAAAGATAATCAAAGGATAATTTCATTTCAACAAAAGTCAAATATTACATAAAAAACTTTTCATTCATTAACATAATCTTCTCTACATCAATATATTGTCAAGTATTACATAATTCTCTCCCTCTTTAAACTTCATTACATCAAAATGTAAACAACATTTCAACAAGATTAAACATATACTGCATCAAAAGTTCTTTCTAACTATTCTTGTTAAATGGTCTACTATATTTTTCATTCCATCACATTGAAGTCTAACATAATCTTTTAGTCTCTCATCCACAAATGTGCAAGCTGTTGTGATTTTGTCTTGAAGTTCGGCGTTGCACTTTGAATAAGTTTCACCATCTCCACAAATCTCTTTAAGCTCTTCAAAGATGTTCTTCAAATCACCACTTAAAGATTCTGAGGAGAAGTTGAGAGTTGATTCAATCTTTGCAATCCGATCATCAAGGGAGTAAAGTGATTCTTTTAAATTCAAAATTTACTATCAAACTCATCCTTCTGAGCTGCAAACAAACTTTTTAATTGCTCCATTTGAAGGTCTGAGAATCCAGTCGAAGAAGTGGATGGTTGATCATAAACTTGTGCAGGTGCAGGAGCAGAACAGGAGCAGAAATGGGACTCCTAGGCTATGGAGAAGGAACCCTAAATGATGGTCCAGCCTCGCAAGGCTCAGAAACTCTCGGCATAGGGGCTCTTTCATCTAGGTGTCCTTTCCTATCCCATTGTCCATTCACCTTGACAAAACCCATCCGATGCAATGTAGCTAAGCTATAGTAATCTGTGTGCCTTAGGTTCTTGGAAAGTTCATTCTCTTGAATTATAACCCCTTGGCTCTTGAATACCATAGTTAGTACCATTCCATACGGTAGGGATGATCTCCTTTTCCCTCCAGCTTCTGCCATATAAAAAATCATCATTGCTGCCAGATTGATCGGCTGCCCAGTTAGAACACTGTCCATAATCACAATGTCTCGCTCCGAGACATACTCAAAACCGACCAGTTTTTGGAAACAAAATTCTACTGCATATATTGTGTAATAATCTCAATTCTAGGGGTAGTTGATTGGCTCTGACTTCTTCAAACTCTGTTACATCCCTTCCTAACATCCTTGAAAGGGCTGCTGACCTATCACTGTGCATGTCAGCTGCTAAACCAGTGATTGGGATGCTGAGGAGGTTTCCGAGCTTTTGAAAGGTGAGATAAATCCTTTTCCCTTTAACGTTGCTTACTAAACCTCCATCCCCTCTAGCCAAATTGAAGTAGAATTCTTTTACTAAGGCTGGATAGGTTGGAACATCAAGAGAACACAGCTTATCCCAGCCCATTTCCTTCAATTGTCTCCCGATTGAAAAACCCTTGGATTCAAATAGTCAAAATCGATTTTTCTCCCCATTGTGATGACTCTATCAGCTAAGGTATCTACCTTTGTGGAAGATGTGTTGGGGTTGTCAGAATCCGTGGATGAATCGCTGCTTGGAGTCGGCTCACGAATGGGACGACGTGCGGACCGCTTTCCCGTAGTTACCGGCGCTCCAACCACTGATTCTCTCCTTTTGGGTGCCATTTGATCTTTGGAAAGGTTCGATTTGGATGGAATTAGAGATGGGAAAGTTTTGGAAAAATTTTGGAAGAGTTTGGTTAGGATTTGAGAAAGTGATGAAGTGACGAGGTGTCGACTCTGCCCTAATAAATCAACTTTTGATTCCCAGGTGTCGACTCCCGCAAAGTCGGTGTCGACTCCAAATCGCTAACATAGTCAGCGCTCAAACTGGAGTCGGCTCCGAATTCATAGGTGTCGGCTCCAAGGTCAGGGACCGAGAGCGACACAGTCAGAGGTGTCGACTCCTCATTCTGAGGTGTCGACTCCAAAGACAGTTTCAGCAAAAATATATGAGATTCAAATGACTGAAACTCGTCAAAATAAATTTTATAAAATTTTGATAAAATTTTGGAGTATTAAGGATCAAGTAGCTCAAATGACTAGATAATTTGTCCTTAAAATTGTGAAGAAAATATCAAGAAATTGATAGAAATCTAGATTCTCATTCCTTAATGTATCAAAATCAATCCATAGGGTCACATATCCCTAATTCACCTCTAAGATAACAAAATCTCTCTTCACTCAAAGGTTTTGTAAATATGTCAGCTAATTGTTCCTCTGTATTAACATATTCAAGACAAATTTCATTATTAGCTACATGTTCTCTTATGAAATGATATCTAATTTCAATGTGTTTTGTTCTTGAATGTTGAATTGGATTTTTAGTTAGATTTATTGCACTCGTGTTATCACATATAATTGGTGTTTTGTCAGGGGTTATGCCATAATCTTCAAGTTGTCTCTTAATCCAAAGGATTTGAGCACAGCAACTTCCAGCTGCAACATATTCTCCTTCAGTAGTAGATAATGCAACCGAATTTTGCTTTTTGCTAAACCAAGAGATTAAGTTACATCCTAAGAATTGACATGCACCACTTGTGCTTTTTCTATCCAATTTACATCCAGCATAGTCAGAATCAGAATATGCAATTAATTTAAGGTTGAGTCTCTAGAGTACCATAAACCTACATTTTTAGTTCCACTTAAATATCTTAAAATTCTCTTTACAGCAATTAAGTGAGATTCTTTAGGTTCAGATTGAAATCTAGCACATAGACATACTGCAAACATAATATCTGGTCTACTAGCAGTTAAGTAAAGAAGAGATCCAATCATACCTCTATAATGTTTTTGATCTACTTTCTTACCATCTTCATCTTTGTCCAATTTGCACGAAGGACTCATAGGTGTCCCCAGTGGTTTGATTGACTCCATTCCAAATTTCTTGAGCAGTTCTTTTGTGTATTTGGCTTGATTGATGAAGATTCATCTTTGCTTTGTTTGATTTGAAGTCCTAGGAAGAAGTTGAGTTCTCCCATCATACTCATTTCAAACTCATCCTGCATTAACTTTGCAAATTCTTGACATAACAAATTGTTAGTAGCACCGAAAATAATATCATCAACATATATTTGTACTACTAATAAATCTTTGTCTTTTGTTTTCAAGAATAGTGTTTTATCGACATTTCCTCTTACAAAATTATTTTCAATCAGAAATTAACTTAATCTTTCATACCAAGCCCTAGGTGCTTGTTTCAAACCGTATAGTGCTTTATGTAATTTAAAAACATGATTTGGAAATTCATGATCTTCAAATCCCGGTGGTTGTTCAACAAAAACTTCTTCATTTATAAATCCATTTAAAAATGCACTTTTAACATCCATTTGAAATAAATTGATATGCATATGACATGCAAATGCAAGTAACAATCTAGTTGCTTCAAGTCTAGCTACAGGTGCAAAAGTTGCATCAAAATCAATTCCTTCTTCTTGATTATATCCTTTTTGCAACTAATCTAGCTTTGTTTCTAATTACTATGCCATTTTCGTCTAATTTATTTCTAAATACCCATTTTGATCCTATTACAGAATGATCTTTAGGTCTATCCACTAATGTCCAAACATTATTTCTAGTGAATTGATTTAATTCTTCTTGCATGGCTAACATCCAGTTATTATCTTTTTCAGCTTCTTCAATAGTTTTTGGTTCAATTTGAGATACAAATGCAAGATGATTATTGATGTTTCTCATTGATGATCTAGTTCTTACTCCTTGAGATGGATCACCTATAATTAATTCTCTTGGATGACCATAGGCATATCTCCAATCTCTAGGTAGATCTAGATCATTACGATTTCCATCAACAGCATCAACACTAGGAGAATCATTATCTTTAGCTTCTTGTTCATGATCTGAAGATACATCTATATTTAATTTTTCAATGTCTCTTTCTAGAATGTTTGTATCTTCCTCATCATCAATCTTTTTAGAACTTGATGCTAAAGATTCATCAAAGATTACATGAATAGATTCTTCTACTATTAAGTTTCTCTTGTTAAATACTCTATAAGCTTTACTTGATGTTGAATATCCTAAGAATATGCCTTCATCAGATTTTGCATCAAATTTTCCTATGTTATCTTTGCCATTATTATGAATGAAACACTTACAACCAAATGCATGAAAATAACTTATGTTTGGTTTTCTATTATTCCATAGTTCATAAGGTATTTTCTTAATGATTGGCCTAATTAAAGCTCTATTAAGGATGTAGCATGCCGTGTTTATAGCTTCTGCCCAAAAGTATTTTGGTAAGTTGCTTTCACATAGCATGGTACGGGCCATGTCTTCTAGGTTTCTATTTTTCCTTTCAACTACACCATTTTGTTGCGGTGTTCTAGGTGCAGAAAAATTATGATGGATGCCATTTTCTATGCAAAAATGTTCAAATAAATGATTTTCAAATTCTGTGCCATGATCACTTCTTAGAGACACTATGGTGTTATTTTTCTCATTTGTGACTTCTTGAAGAATTTCAAAAATAGTGAAAAGGTCTCATCCTTATGAGCTAAAAAAATACCCAAGTGTATCTAGAGTAATCATCTACAATCACAAGACCATATTTCTTTCCTCCTATACTTGTGGTTCTAGTAGGTCCAAAAAGATCCATGTGAAGTAGTTCAAGTGGCCTAGAAGTGGAAACAATATTTTTAGTTTTGAAAGAATTTCTAGTTTGTTTTCCAAATTGACATGCATCACAAATTTTATTATTTTCAAATTCTAATTGTGGAAGTCCTTTTACTAAATCCATTCTAATTAGTTTTGAAATAAGGTGTGTGCTTGCATGACCTAATCTTCGATGCCATAACCATCCAATTTTATTCATATTAGCATTATCAGCAATTAAGCAATGATCACTCATAGATAATTTATCTCGATCAACCAAGTAAACATTGCCATGTCTATAACCAGTAAATACAATGCTATTATCAATGGAATTAGATACCGTGCAGAGAGAAGTTTCAAATGATACTTTAAAATCTTTATCGCACAATTGGCTTATACTAATTAAGTTATGCTTCAAACCATCAACATATAGTACATTATCTATAAAAGTGGATGGAGTTATACGGATTTTACCAAGGCCCATAATCTGACCTTTACCATTATCACCAAACGTAACAACTCTCCTTTCTTTTCTTCAAGGGTGATGAATTCTTCTTTGTCACCCATCATATGTCTTGAGCAGCCACTATCAAGATACCACTTTCTCTTTGATCTTTTGGCCACAAGATATTCCTGCAATAAAATCAAACTTTATGTTTAGGTACCCAAGCTTTCTTGGGTCCTTCATGGTTAGTAGCAACAAATATTGTTCCTTTTGGAACCCATATTTTCTTCCCTTTAAAATTTAAATTCTTATTTGGTTTTTGTAAATTACATTCAAATGATTTATGCCCTTTTAAATTGCATTTAAAATAAGTGATGTTACTTTGGCTAGCACGTACAAAAATATTTTTCAAAGATTTTTGTTTTCTAAATGTATTATATCCTAATCCAGCTTTATCAAAAACTCTTTTTGACTTTCTAAAATCATGTTTAGTTTAGTAGAACTTAAGGTGAATTTATCAACAATATCTTTGTATTTTTTAACTTCTTTCTTTAGAAATTTATTTTCTACAATATGCTGTTCATTTCCCAAAGATAGAGTTTGTATTTGCTTTTTCAAATCTTTTATTAGATTTTTGTTTTAGATTTCAGTATATTAATTTCATGATTAAGATTTTCTTTTTCTTCAATCAAAGTTAAATTTTCATTTTTCAAAGACTTATATTTCTTTTTCAAAATTTTGAAATCACCAACAAGTTCATTAAAAGCATCAAATAATTCATCAAAAGCAAATTCATCGCAAGGATTTTCAGAACTTACCTCATCCTCTTCGTTTGCCATAAAGCAAATGTTAGCAACCTCCTTTTTCTTCCTCCGATGAGGATTCATCGCTGTCGCTCCAAGTTGCAACATAGGCTTTCTTTTTCTTCTTAAAAGTCTTTTTCAGTTGAGGACAATCATATCTGTAATGCCCCGGTTTCTTACATTCATAACAGATCAAGGGTCTTTCTCTTTATCCTTGTCCTTGTCTTTTTCTTTCTCTCATTCCATCTTATTTCCAAATTTCTTTTTGTGGAAGGGTTTCTTTCTCCTCATAAATTTCTTAAATTTTCTTGCTAGAAGAGCTGTCTTCATCATCATCCTCATCATCGCTGCTGCTATCTTCAACTTCTGCAGCCTTGAGGGCAATTGTCTTCTTCCTTTTGCTATCTTCCTCCACATGTTGCTTCATTGTCAATTCATGGGTCATAAGGGATCCAAAAGCTCTTCCAAAGGTAAAGTATTTAGATCTTTGGCTTCTTGAATGGCTGTCATTTTGGCTTCCCATGATCTTGGTAGTGACCTAAGAATTTTGCGAACCAAATCAGCATTAGTATAGGTTTTTCCAAGACTCTTCAAACCATTAACAATATCAGTAAATCTAGTATACATGCATGTTATGGTTTCAGATTGTTCCATGCTAAACAATTCATATTTATGCAGAAGTATATTAATCTTAGATTCTTTAACTTGGTTGGTTCCCTCATGGGTAACCTCTAATCTATCCCAAATCTCCTTTGCGGAATTACAAGTGGAGATTCTATTAAATTCATTAGCATCTAAAGAGCAATATAAGACATTCATGGCCTTAGCATTGAGCTGTGTCATTTTCCTATCATTATCATTCTAATCCCTTTTGGGCTTAGGAACAATAGTGCTATCAATAACGTGTGTGGGTGTACTAGGTCCATTAGTTATAATACCCCACAATTCATAATCAGAAGCTTGAATGAATATCCTTATTCTTGCTTTCCAATAAGAATAGTTGGAACCATTAAACAAGGGAGGTCTATTTGTAGAATGACCTTCGGCAAATGATCCAACTTGAGTTGCCATTTGGATCTTTAGCTCTTGATTGTGTGATCAAAATCTATGAGCACTTGCTCTGATACCAATTGTTGGCCCAGATGACAACCCAAGAGGGGGGATGAATTGGGTTCTTTAAAAAAAATTTAGCCTCTTAAAAAATTGTTTTGCTTAAGATGAATGAAAATAAATGCAGTGTAAATATAAAGTACAACAAATAAAATAGAGATAGAGATAGAGACAATGGAGGCACGGCAAACACAAAGATTTATAGTGGTTCGGTGTATCCAACACCTACGTCCACTCCCAAGATCCTACTTGGGTCCACACTATAATCTCCTCGATTACAGCCAAGTTATTTTACAAGTTCACAACTCAAACTTGTTGTTTTACCCGGGATCACAACGAACCCAGCCGGTTTTACGGGCTTACCAGCACACAACCCAAAACTCAAGCTAAACTAGCTTGACCCGAGGTTAACAACCTCCACTAGTTCAATCCCCTTTGATTGAACTAGGCATAAACAAGTATAAGAATGTTTTACAAATTCTCACAGCTCCTTAACGAGCAAATATTCAAAGAAAAGTAAATAGGTTTAGAAAAGCCTGGTTTGAAGTTGTTTGGCTTTGAGCTTTTCTTCTTTTCTTCTTTTCCTCTTCTCCTTGCTGGGTTGAATCAAGCCTCAGCTCCGATTCCTCACAGTAGATGCAGTTGAGAAGATTGAAAAGTTGGTCTCTTTCTTCTAGTTGAGAATCCTCCGATTTTTCGCTATTTGAACGGCTTGAATTCTTCTTTGAGCTTTGTGGAGTGGAAGGATTTGAATTTGAAAACTCCTCTCTTGGATATAAGCCTCTAGACTTTTTGGATTTTGATTTTTGTCTATCCGTTTCTATCTTTCTTTGTATATATATATTCAAAACAGTTGTTTTCCCCCTTTTTATAGATTTTTTTTGATTCATTTTTGGATGAAAATCTAGCTGTTGGAGTGTATCTGAAGGATTTTCCATTATAAAAAATAGCCGTTAGATGTCAGAAATCAAAAATATTACCGTTAGAGCTGATCTGGCATTTTTGATTTTTCGTCCAGGTGGGTTGGAGTCGGCTCCAGCTTTTCAGGTGTTGGCTCCAGATCGTTTTTCCATAAATAGTAAAATCTGAGTTCGTCGTGGAGTCAGCTCCGCAAAAGTATGTGTCGGCTCGCCGTCGTCAGGTGTCGGCTCCCGAATACTGTAGGTGTCGGTTCCAGGATGCTCAGAAAATTAACGTTCTATCCCCGCATCAGAGTCGGCTCCAGACACTGTAAGTGTCGACTCTGAAACCTTAGGTGTCGGCTCCGAAACTCTAGGTATCATCTCCAGGTTGTATCAAAAATCAGATTAAAATTAAATTGGCCATGGGGTCAGCTCCAGACTTTCTAGGTGTCGACTCCAAGCTTTGAAACTTTGAAATCTCTGATTTTGTATTTGATTCAAAATTTATTTCTTAATTCCTTTAAATTGATCAAATAAATTTAAGTCCTGAAACACTTATAAAATCCATTAGTAATCAATTAAATATACTCAATTCCTTTATTAATCATCAAAATCAATGAATGGATCAACACACACTGATTATTACAGCCTGGCTACTGTGCATAGAATGGGATTTGTGAAAGTGGATGGTAGATGGGAAAGAAATGGTAATCTGGATGAGAGAGCGGCTGACTTTGGAGCCACTGCACCTTCTGAGGCAGGTCCTTCAGTGAGGCATCCTTCACCAGAACCTAGCAGATCATCACCACCATCGGCACCTACTTTCGTCCCTACATCTGTACCAGTGTTGTTCCTTCTGTTGATTTTTCTGATGTTCAACTGGAGCAACTTAAAGGATTATTTAGTACTCAAAAAGAAGAGATGAAGGCTGAGATTGACAGCAGTATGATGGGTTTAAGAGAATTATTTTATTCCTTGGATGAGAGAGTTAGCAAAATTGAGTCCACCCTTGGAGCCTCCGCAGAATCTTTGAAGAATGATCTCAAGAATATTTTTGAAGAACTTAAAGAGATTGAAGGTGATTCAGAAACATATTCCAAATGCAATGCTGAGTTACAAGAGAAGATCGTTGTTGCATCTGGATTCTTTGATAGGAGACTAAATGAATTCATTGCTATACTCAAAGATAAGGGATGGGCAAGATTCTAGAAGAACTCAAAAGGAGATTTGGGATTTGATGTTTATTTGCTTTAATTTGATGTTGATTTACTTTTTACTAAAATTTTGATGTAATGAAGTTTTTTTTTTTGTAATATGATATTATGCTTGATTTTGTGAAGTATGTAATGAACTTTTTGATACTTAATGAATATCATTTGATCTTTGAAGCATCTCTTAATTTTGTCATTTAATTTGAAACTTCTTAACCTTTTTGTTGATTACAAAAAAGGGGGAGAAGTATTTGATATTTGTATATGCATTGGAACAAATAAGCTTAATCAATTGGTATTTAATTGATTGTATATGGGAGAGAAGTAATTGATAATTCTATATGTGCATTTAAAGGAAGAAGCTTAATTGACTTAATTTTATATGACAGTTTAATTGGTATCGAATATTAAACTCATATGAGAGGTAATTGATAGTTGTATATGTGTTTACTGTTAAAGGAAAGAAAAGATGTTAAATTGAGTATCATAGGGGGAGCTACTTCATTCAGGGGGAGCTTACCTATGAGAACTAAATATTTGAGAAATTTGATTTAAAATTCTTATTGTTTAATCATGCATATACTCAATGTTTTTACAATCATCAAAAAGGGGGAGATTGTTGACCAATTATTGATTTTGATGATTAACAAAAGACATGAGTATATTCACTATGTTTCTGACAGATTTAATAAGTGTTTCAGGGATTAAAAATATTTAATCAATCAAAAGGAATAAAGGAATAAGTTTTGAATCAAATTTTAAAGGAATTTTTCAAAGTTCAGAACTTAGAGTCGACACCCAAATAGTCAGGAGCCGACCCTAAGGCGTATCAGAAGATTTCTGAATTTTTGGCATGGTCTGAGTCGACACCCAGAGTTTCGAAGCCGACTCCAATCTGAGATATAGATAAGTGTATTCTATTTTAGTTTCCAGAGCCGACACCTAGAATTCGGGAGCCGACACCTGAGAGTTCGGGAGCCGACACCTGAGTTTCTGGAGCCGACTCTAACCTGAGAACAGAGAACATGTTTTTATGGATATTTCTGGAGCCGACACTCTTGGATTCTGGAGCCGACTCCCGAAAGCGATGAGCCAACACTTAACTTTTTCAGAGCCGACTCCTCAACAACTTTTTGTTTGCTATTTTTGGACAACCGATCTGGAGCCGACACCTGAAAAGTTGGAGCCGACTCCAACCTATCAGGAATGAATTTTTAATTGTCAGAACGGACTCCAACGGTAATGTTTTTTTCTACTTAATCTCTAACGGCTATTTTTCTTTGTGTGTAGAAGTATCCAAGCATCTCATAACAGCTATAATTTCCACCTAAACTTGGATTAAGAGATATATAAAAAGGGGAACTGTCCATTTAAAAAGAAGAGAGACTAGAGACTAGAAATTAATTTATCGTTGCAATTTTAAAAAAAATAAAATTTAATTTTTGCAATGCATTAGTGATGCATATTTGCGTCGCTAAATTGCGACGCATCAATATGCGTCGCAAACGCATATTGATGTGTCGCAATTTAGCGACGCAAATATGCGTCACTAATGCGTCGCAAAAATTAAATTTTATTTTTTAAAAAAAATTACAACCAGAAATTAATTTTTTTAAAAAATAAATTATTATTCAATTTAGCGACACAATATGCATCGCAAATTTATTAAATCATTTTTTTTTAAAAAAATTATAAAAAAATTTTTTTGTTAAAAAAATAAATATTTAAAACTCTTAATGCAATTTAATTTTATTCAATTGAAACATTATCGCTAACATTTATTACAAAATTTTTGATAATGCATAAAATTTTATTTTATTAATAATGACAGGTTTGGATACACAAACAGAAAATAAATACATCAAGAATCCCCACTGTCACGATCATGGAAAGGCTGTGGAGGCTGAAATGAACCCTGCGATATTTGGCAAACAAAATCTTCCATCCGATGCATCTGCTCTCTAATGTCTGAAAGCTCATGTTGAACCTCATGCCGAACCTCCTGCCGAACCTCATGCCGAACCTCCTGCCGAAGCTCCTGTCGAACCTCCTCCATAATAGATCTTCGAATATCATCTAAACGATCAGAAGAAATATCGCCAGAATAATGCGAAGTGGAGCCGAAAAAATATCTAGAAGCTTTATCGCCCAAACCATAGACCCTACGGTCTCGCGGTTGGGCACCAACAGCTTCCAAAAATACACATCGACTCTCCTCTGGTGAGAGTTTGATGGGCGGCCCCCCATCAGTGGAGTCGACCTATGATGCCTGGGACTGAAGCTCCTCGACTCGTGCCTTTGAATTATAAATGAATAAATATACAAACCTGAATAAAGGTTAAGAAATTAAACAGTTACAATATAAGTCAAATTTCTTACCGCAACCTCCTGTGATCGTGCATCGACCCAGGTACCATCCTTCCTGGTGTGTGTCGCCCTGAATAGGTTGAACTTACCAGGATCTCTGCCCTCTCGCTCAGACTACAAAAGCAGAAGAAATGATATAAATGTAAGTACATGCAAATAACTAAATTGGTAATTAAATTATTGATGTTTTCTTACCATACGACGTTGTGCTCCTGAATGGAAATGGACCCTGCAGTGTGGCAGGAGAGACCCGTGCCACGACCAGCTTTCTCGGATCGGCGGTTCGTGGTGGCTGATGCAGACCTCCTTTGCCAGGCCTCAGACTGCCACACCTACTGCCAATCGTGCTAAATACCCTTTGGCACATGCACAGGCGATCGCTCGATCTCCTCCAACGATGAAGCATGTCGGAGTATCGGCGTACCGCAAGAGCATTCCATGCTGCCCTAACGGCATCATGGATGGTTGGGTCCCACGTAAACTTTTTCTGTATTTAAATAAATAATTAGTTTAAGAATATATCAAGATTTAGTTATTTTAAATCAGTAATAAATTATATTTAATAAATTTACCTGAAACTTTGACAAATAAAACTCCCTCATGGCCGCAGATACATGATGCCAATCGTAGCCAGTGGGATCAGCACGATCTGGAATATGGAGCTGATCCAGCTCGATACAGAATGCTGCTCAATAAAGCTACAAAAACATCCATATTTATAAGTAAATGCCAGGTAACATACAAACATATATTTACATTACCATATACTTACTGCCCATCAACATCCAGTCGAAGTATGGTGCGGCTGACGTGGGATGAACTCTCAGATGTCTGTGCCGATCGGTATGAGACTCGAAGGCTGCAGATCTGAATTTTCCATCTTCAATGCTCATGAAGTGATCTGATGCGGCAGGGCCACGTCCCTGCTCGCTCTGTCCATCGGCGGAAGATCTATCTTGGCCCGACATATTGAAAATACTAAAGAACCATGCATGCAATATAATTACGAATAATGATTGAATATAAAAAATTTAGCACTTATAAAAATAAATTAAAATTGAATAAACCTCTATGTTTAATCAATGTCATTTGTTTCATCAAATGTTGGTTCAACATCCGATGCCGTATCAGATTGTGATTCTGTCATTATCATCCGAAGGAAATCGAACATTTGCATCCTCAATTTCTTGGACATCACCGTTTGGATCTCTAACTGATGCTTCAGGAGCCCTTGTATCGTCCTCAATTGCATGCATTTCCATCTTATCCTCTTGAAATGCAGGGCACTCAGGTGATTGACTTGATGAACTCTCGTCTAATATGATTGCTGAACGTGGAAGGATTTTAGAAACAGCCCACCAATCTCGCTTGTCATTATGCAAACTTGGATATCCGCAGTAAAATACTTGCTGAGCTTGGGATGCAAGGATGAATGGTTCATATTTCTGCAATCTTCAGCGATGGTTGACTTCAATTAGATTGTAGTCGTTATGAACCCTTTTGCCCACAGGAACTGTCGGATCGAACCAATCGCAATGAAATAATACGGTTCATTTGATAGGCCAACTAGGATATTCAACTTCAACCACCTCTACTAACTTTCCATAATAATCCATCATATTTGCTCCAACACTTTCTCCTTTGACACACACACCCCAGTTCTGTGTGCCTCTTGAAGACGCTAGTCGTTCAATTTGAAATTTATACCCATTAACAAAGTAGCAAGTAGAGGTTGTTACGGTCTTCAATGGCCATTGCGCTAGACATTTAATAAAAATATTGTCGGTTGTGAACCATGGACCGTTTACCTACAAATTAATAAGCTATTCACAACCAATTTGAAAAATAAAAGCCATTATTGCAATTGATTAAGTGATACTACTCACATATTCATAAAACCAGTAAGCGAACTCCGTTTCTAACTTCTGTCCAATGTTAATTTGACTGATGTTGGGAGTCATTTGTCGTTGTCTATCACAAAACATCCTAAAGGGATGATAGCAATTAAAACTTCTGTTAGCAATTAAATAGTGAGGTATATTATAATTTAAAGTAATGAAGTGTATACTTACTCAATGTATGGATCGACTTCTCTGCAGTTCATTAGGATGTAATAATGCGCTGCACTATACTCTGCATCGCTCAAATCTCTTGACTTCTGCCTCCCAAATAAATGACCGATACCTTTAAAACTGATATTCTACCATCATTAGTTTGTCCTTCGTCCACACATACATCGTCGTTATGACCAAGATTTTGGCTCCTCGTGTGGACGTGACTCTCAAAGTAATGAGAGGCAAAAGCTGAAACTTCTTCAACTATGTGTGCATTGCATATAGAACCTTCAACCCTTGCCTTATTACGCACATTATTTTTTAACTTCTTAAGGTACCTACACATAACGGTAAGAAATAGAATAAACCAACTTTCTCGCAATGAAATAAAATTTTAAATATGAACATGTACAACCGATTATTAAGATATTTACCTCTCGAAAGGATACATCTAGCAATACTGCACGGGACCAGCTATACTCGCTTCGTATGGTAAGTGAATCGGTAAATGCTCCATTGAGTAAAAAAACTTGGAGGAAATATTCACTCTAGCTTGCATAAATAATTGGAATTTCATCCTCAAGCCTTGCCATGGATGCAGAAGTAATGACTGCGGCAGATAAATCCTTGAAGAATAAGCTGAGCTCCATCAATGCCTTCCACACATGGTACGGAAGCAACTCACGAAAAGCTATAGGCAATAACTGCTGCATAAAAATATGGCAGTCATGACTCTTCATGCCAAACAACTTGAGCTTCTGCATGTCCACACACCTACTGATATTTGAAGCATAACCATCTGAAAATTTTAACCCTCTAACCCAGTTACATAAAACTTCTCATGAATTTCTGTCAAGAGTGTAACAGGCTTTATGATAGGTCACGTCAGCATTCCTTCTCAAATCAGCTCTTCTGCAGTACTGATTAAGTTCTTCGCTCAACTTTGCAGTATCTTTGGTTTTTCTCGGGATGTTTAGCACTGTATTAAATATGTTGTCAAAGAAATTTTTCTCAATATGCATAACATCCAAGTTGTGCCGGATGAGATTTATGCTCCAATACGGCAGATCCCAAAAAATACTCCGTTTCTTCCAGTTGTGTTCTTTACATATACGGCCATTGACTCTATCTGCATCGGCTTCCTAAGCATACCTCAACCCCAAATGCTCTATAGTATCAAATATATCTGTGCCAGACCTAACCGGTTCGGCAAATTTTGTGAATGCTTTGTTCTTCCGGAAGGTGGTCAAGTTCTGCCTATAAGATGATTTGGAGACAAGAACTTTCTATGATTATCAAACCATGATTGCTTACCACTCTTTTGCAATGTGAATGCATCATAATCATTCATGCAGTAAGGGCACACCATATGCCCAGCAGTGCTCCAACCTGACAATATTGCATATGCCGGGAAGTCACTGATTGTCCACATCAAAGCAGCTCTCATGATAAAATTTTGTTTCATTGAAATGTCGCAGGCCATGACTCCAGTTTTCCACAACAATTTCAATTTGGCCACCAAAGGTTGCAGGAACACATCAATTTTTTCCTTTGGATTTGATGGTCCTGGAACCAAATTATTAAAAACATTGCAGTATCTTTCATGCACTTCCATGGAGGAAGGTTATATACAGTCAGTATCACGGACCAAGAAGAATACTGTCGGCCCGCTTGACCAAATGGTTGGAAGCCATCGGTACAAAGACCTAATCTCACATTCCTTATATCATCGGCGAAATCAGGATGAATGTCATTAAAATGCTTCCAAGCTTTTGAATCTGATGGATGCCGTTTTCATCTTCTTTAAATTCATGTTCGGCATGCCATCTCATATCAGCAGCTGTAACCTCAGATCTGTATAATCTTTGCAGGCATGGAGTCAGAGGAAAGTAATGCATCCTCTTGTAAGGCATACTCTTCCTCCTACTTGTACTAGCTCCCCTTCATTGTTGGTGTACCTCGATTGCCCATAAATCTCACAACATCTCAGGTCTGAGTCTTCACCCCAATATAACATACAATTATTCAAGCAACAATTGATCTTATTAACTGGGAGCCCAAGGCCACACAACAACTTCTTCGTTGAGTAAAAACTATCTGCTAAAACTTATCATTTGGCAAAACTTCCTTCATTAATCCAGTTACTGCATTGAACGCTGTTGGCCCAGATGACAACCCAAGAGGGGGGGGGGGGTGAATTGGGTTCTTAAAAATTTAACCTTTGAAAACGATTGGCTTTGAGATAATAAGATTGAGTGCAAAGCGAATATTAATCACAAGCAAAGAGATAGAGAGAGACAGTCAAAGCACGACAAACACAAAGATTTTATAGTGATTCGGTGTATCCAATACCTACGTCCACTCCCAAGATCCACTTGGGTCCACACTATAATCCTCTTGATTACAGTCGAGTTGTTTTACAAGCTCACAACTCAGAACTTGTTATTTTCCCCGGGATCACTGATAGAGATATAGACTAAAAGATATGCTTTATGTTTTGTCTTTATATTTTAATGAGAATTCATTTTGAGCAATGTATGCCATTTACTATATATGTGCATGTGTCTAGTATTTACAAAGAGTATTTGATCTAGTGTGTAGAGTATGGCTTACACACAGAAGACTAGATCATCGGTTCTTTTGGAATACAAGTTTATTGTTCACAGTTTTAGATGGAATGGACACACCATTAGTAGAACTGTAGCACAAATTTTTAGTAGGTCTGTCTTGACTACGGGGAATGGTTTATTCTAACTATTTGTGCTAGTACACTTTGTGTGTATTGAACATGACCCAGTTGAGTTAATTATTTATACTGACTTTATAAAATAATTTAAAACTCATGAATATTATGATTACTTATACTCTTAATCCGAATTCTATTTCTAGACACGTGTATGTAGTGATTATTGCTTTGATTACACATAGAGTGTGATTCTATATGAGTCAATAAACTCAGTGGGTTGGGCAATAACATTATATATATGGTGAATATTAATAGTTGAAGGAAACCACGTCCTGATAAATTGGATTTATGATATCCCCTTGAAGAAGCTTATAAGTTTTGATTGTATCAAATCTTGCAAGTGGATTTTGAATCCGATACATCAAATAAGTTAAGTGGATAGGTCTCAAGGATAATAAAAGCTAATTAAATTATATTATCAGTAATTAAATTTAATTGGTGGATATCTATAATCTTAACGTGGGGAGATAATAAGTATTTAATATTAAAGGCTCGAAAATATAAATTCGAATATGATTAGGAGTACAATTATAATTCTTTAGTGGAATGAATTGTAATTTACGTAATTGAATCCTAACCCAGGGTAGGATTGGGAGATTTAATTATGTGGGAAGTCCTTTTCATATTTGCCTATTGGTCCCTGTGTAGCCCTATAAATACCCTCTCAGTTGGTTGCTAGGGTAAACGTTTTTGGAGAAAGAAAAATAAGAAACCCTAGGACGGCCAAGAGATCCCACCATCTTATGAGAGAAAGAAGGTATTTTTGGGAATACGGCGGAAGGCTAAAGGTTGAGGTCGAGCAATCGAATCAAAGTGATCCAAAGTTCAAATCTGAAGGTATGATCTTGTACTCATAGATTAGAACGGTAAAAGTTTTTTTTTGTATTACTCATATACGCTATAGCCATGATCTTGGGGGTATTCCGTGTTCCCCAACAATCACAACGAACCCAGCTAGTTTTTCGGGCTTACCAGCACAAAACCCAAACACAAGCTAATCTAGCTTGCCCCGAGGTATACTACCTCCACTAATTCAATTCCCCTGATTGAATTAGCAAAAACAAGTTAGAAAAGTGTTTACAATAATAAACAGCTCCTTAAATGAGCAAATATTTAATGTAAATGAACAAGGTTAGAAAAGCCTATTTGAAGCAGATTGGATTTGAGCTTTTCTTCTTTTCTTCTTTTCCTCTTCTCTTTGGAGATGTTGAATCAGGCCTCAACTCGGATTCTTTGCAAATGTTGCAGATGAGAAGTTGGAAAATCACATAACAGGGCTATTGGCTTCTTTTTCTTCTTTTTGGGAAATCCTCCGATTTTTGATTTTGAATGCCTTGGATGTCTCTTTGAGCTTTCTGGAGTAGATGGATTCGAACTTGGACTCTTTTCTCTTTGATTTCAAGCTCAAGACTTCTCGGATTTTTGATTTATTTTAACTCTATTTTTCGTCGCCTCTTTTTTCAAACGAGCGTTCTCCCTCTTTTATAGATTTCTCTTAATCCATGTTTTTGGTGAGAAACTAGCCGTTGGAGTGTACCTAGAAAGTTTGTCCATACAAAATATATCCGTTAGAAGTTAGGTGAATGAAAATATTACCATTTGAGCTGATCTGACATTTTAAAAATCTGTTCCTGACAGATTGGAGTCGGCTCCAACTTTTCAGGTGTCGGCTCCAAGTCAGTTATCCAAAAATAAAAAATAAAGAGTTCGTTGAGGAGTCGGCTCCGAAAAAGTTGAGTGTCGACTCGCCACATTCGGGAGTCGGCTCCAAGGGACTGTAAGTGTCGGCTCCAGAGTAGTCAAAAAACACGCGTTCTATTTCCGCATCGGAGTTGGCTCCAGACACTGTAAGTGTCGACTCCAAAACTTTGGGTGTCGGCTCCGAAACTCTGGGTGTCGGCTCCGGACCGTGCCAAAAATCAAAAGACATTTGATTGGCCATGGGATCGGCTCCAGATCTCCTAGGTGTCGACTCCATGCTCTGAATTTTGAAACTTTCTTTTGGCAATGGATTCAAAACACGTTTCTTTATGTCTTTTGATTGATCAAAGATTTTTAAGCCCTAAAATACTTGTTAAATTTATTAGTAATAAAATGAATATACTCAAATTTTATTAATCATCAAAATCAATAATTGGGTCAACAATCTCTTCCTTTTTGATGATTATAAAAACATTGAGTATATGCATGAGTAAACAATAGAGTTCTCAAATCAAAATTTTCAAATATGTGATCCTCACAGGTAAGCTCCCCCTGAATAAGGTAGCTCCCCTATGAAGTTTAATTTAACAATTGTGCTTCCTTTTAGCTGAAATATAGTGTTTGATACCAAAAAGGTAGATATATCAATTTTAACATTGCTTATTTAAACCAATGTTTCTCTTTTGTTTTACAATGCATATTTGATTAGGATTTTACATTCAATGCATATACGACATAACTACATAACTCTCCCCCTTTTTTGTAATCAACAAAAAGATCAAGAAGAGTTAAGTAAAATGACAAAATTGATAGATCAAACAATTTTTCAATGAACAAAAGATATTCATTAAGTATCAGATAAGAGTCAAGCATTACAAAAAGAAATTGAACTTTGTCAAACATCAAACATCAAACTATACATCATTACATTAAGATTTCAAGATAAAACATCAAACAACAGTCTATACTTCATTGAATCAAAAACCTATACTTCATTACATGATAATCACAGATTAGTTCTAATAATCCTTTGTAAATGTTCTAAAATTCTTCCCATCCCATCACTCTAAGTCCCTGCAAATTCTTTTAATCTTCTATCAACAAATGAGCATGCAGTCATGATCTTATTCTGAAGCTCAGCATTGCATTTGGAGTAGGTTTCAGAGTCTCCACAAATATCCTTAAGTTCTTCAAATATGTTCTTGAGATCAGTCCTTAAGGATTCAGCAGAGGAACCAAGAGTAGATTCAATCTTACTAATGCGATCATCCAAAGAGTAAAGGGTCTCTTTTAAATTCATAAATTGATTATCAATCTCTGTCTTCATTTCTTCCTTTTGAGCAGCCAATAAACTCTTGAGTTGCTCTATCTGAACATCAGAAAATCCGACAGAAGACATAGGTAACTGAACAGGAACTGGAGCAGGAGCAGGAGCAGGAGCAGGACTACTGGGCTCTGGAGAAGGATGCCTCGCAGAAGGACCAGCCTCAGATGGTGCAGAAGATCTAAGCTCAGGGGCTCTCTCATCCAGACTGCCTTTCCTTTCCATTGTCCATTAATCTTGACAAAGCCCATCCGGTGCAAAGTAGCCAAACTATAATAATCAGTATGCCTAAGGTTCTTTGAAGGCTCACTGTTAGAAATCATAATTCCTTGGCTCCTGAAGACCATAGTTAGAATCATACCATAGGGCAGTGAAGATCTCCTTTTTCCTCCAGCCTCGGCCATGTAGAAAATCATCATTGCAGCAAGGTTAATAGGCTGACCTATCAAAACACTGTCCATCACCACAATGTCTCGCTCCGAGACATACTCAAAGCAGACAGTCTTAGGGAACAAAATCCTACTGCAGATATTATGAAGTAGCCTAAGCTCCAAGGGTAATTGATTTGCCCTAACCTCTTCCAATTCAAAACCTCTCTACCCAACATCCTTGATAGTGCATTAGACCTCTCACTATGAATATCAGCTGCTAAACCAGTGATAGGAATGCTCAGAAGATTTCCTAGCTTTTGAAAAGTAAGGTGGACTCTTTTCCCTCTAACAAAACTCACAATCCCACCGTCACCCCTTGACAAATTGAAGTAAAATTCCTTGACTAGGGCCGGATAGGTGGGAACATCCAATGAACATACTTTGTCCCAACCTAGCTCCTTGATTTGATTTCCAATTGAAAAGCCCTCAGACTCAAAAAATTCAAAATCAACTTTCCTACCCATTGTAATCACTCTCCCGGCTAAGGTGTCTACCTAAGGAGATGAGGGACCAGGATTATTCGAAGGAGTAGAGGAATCTTCACTCGGAGACGGCTCGCGGATGGGACGCCTTGCCGTGCGTCTTCTAGTGGTCACGGGCACTCCAAGAACTTATCCTCTCCTCTTTGGTGCCATTGAGTCCTTGGGAATATTCAATTTGAGGAGAATTTGTCTTGGGAAA
Organism: Calamus simplicifolius; assembly: GCA_900491605.1. Taxonomy (NCBI): domain Eukaryota; kingdom Viridiplantae; phylum Streptophyta; class Magnoliopsida; order Arecales; family Arecaceae; genus Calamus; species Calamus simplicifolius. The sequence continues at coordinate 337,216 of UESW01004269.1, forward strand.
GTTTTGAGAGAGTTTGGAAAGAGTTTGGACATGGATTGAAAAGATGGAAATGACGGAGGTGTCGACTCTGCCCTAATAAAGTCAACTTGGGACCCCCAGGTGTCGACTCCCACAAAGTCGGGTATCGACTCCAAGTCGCTAACACAGTTAGTGCTCGAACTAGAGTCGGCTCCACTTATACGGGTGTCGGCTCCAAGGTCAAGGACCGAGAATGACACAGAAGAGGTGTCGACTCCTCAAACTGAGGTGTCAACTCCACTGACAGTTTCAGAGAAAATAAATGAGTTTCAAACATCCAAAACTTGTCAAAAATAGGGTCAATAAATTTAAAAAAAAATCTTTGGAATATGAAGAATCAAATTACCTGAATGACTAGATAAATTGTCCTTAAAATTATGAAAGAAATTTCAAGAAATTAAAGGAATCTAGATAGTCATTCTTTAAAGTTTCAAAGTCATTCCAAAGGGTTACAAATCCCTAATTCACCTCTAAGATAACAAAATATCTCTTCACTCAAGGGTTTTGTAAATATATCAGCTAATTGATCTTCAATATTAACATAATCAAGACAAATTTCATTATTAGCTACATGTTCTCTTATTAAGTGATATCTAATTTCAATGTGTTTTGTTCTTGAATGTTGAATTGGATTTTTAGTTAAATTTATTGCACTTATGTTATCACATCTAATAGGAGTTTTATCAAGTGTTATGCCATAATCTTCGAGTTGTCGCTTAATCCAAAGGATTTGAGCACAGTAACTTTCAGCTGCAACATATTCTGCCTCAGCAGTTGATAATGCAACCGAATTTTGCTTTTTGCTAAACCAAGAGATTAAGTTACTTTCTAAGAATTGACATGCACCACTTGTACTTTTTCTATCTAGTTTACATCGAGCATAGTCAGAATCAGAATATGCAATCAAATTCAATATTGAGTCTCTAGAATACCATAAGCCTACATTTTTAGTTTCATTTAGATATGTCAAGATTCTTTTTACAGCAATTAAATGAGATTCTTTAGGTTCAGATTGAAATCTAGCACATAAACAAACAGCAAACATTATATATGGTCTACTAGCTGTTAGGTAAAGAAGATATCCGATCATACCTCTATAATATTTTTGATCTACTTTCTTACCATCTTTGTCTTTGTCTAATTTGCATAAAGGACTCATAGGTATTCCAAGGGGTTTAATTGACTCCATTCCAAACTTCTTGAGAAGTTCTTTTGTGTATTTTGCTTGATTGATGAAAATCCCCTCTTTGCTTTGCTTGATTTGAAGTCCTAGGAAGAAATTGAGTTCTCCCATCATGCTCATTTTGAACTCACCCTGCATTAACTGGGCAAATTCTTGACACAAAAGATTGTTAGTAGCATCGAATACAATATCATCAATATATTTGTACTACTAATAAATCCTTGTTTTTTCTTTTCAAAAATAGTATTTTATCAATATTCCTCTTGTAAAATCATTTTCAATCAGAAATTTACTTAATCTTTCATACCAAGCTCTAGGTGCTTGTTTTAAACCATATAGTGCTTTGTGCAATTTAAATACATGATTTGGAAATTCATGATCTTCAAAACCAGGAGGTTGTTCAACAAAAACTTTCTCATTTATAAATCCATTTAAAAATGCACTTTTAACATCCATTTGAAATAAATTGATATGCATATAACATGCAAATGCGAGTAGTAATCTAATTGCTTCTAATCTAGCTACCGGTGCAAAAGTTTCATCAAAATCAATTCCTTCTTCTTGATTATATCCTTTTGCGACTAATCTAGCTTTGTTTCTAATTGCTATGCCATTTTCATCCAATTTATTTCTAAATACCCATTTTGATCCTATAACAGAATGATCTTTAGGTCTATCTACAAGGATCCAGACATTATTTCTAGTAAATTAATTTAATTCTTCTTGCATAGCTAACATCCAATTATTATCTTTTTCAGCCTCTTCAATAGTTTTAGGTTCAGTTTGAGATACAAATGCAAGATGATTATTGATGTTTCTCATTGATGATCTAGTTCTTACTCCTTGAGATGGATCACCTATAATTAATTCTTTTGGATGACCATAGGCATATCTCCAATCTCTAGGAAGATCTACATTATTATAATTTGCATCAACAACATCAACACTAGGAGAATCATTATCTTTAGCTCCTTGTTCATGATCTGAAGATACATCTATATTTAATTTTTTAATGTCCATTTCTAATATGTTTGTATCTTCTTCATCATCAATCTTTCCAGAATTCGATGCTAAAGATTCATCAAAAACTACATAAATAGATTCTTCTACAATTAAGTTTCTTTTGTTAAACACTCTATAGGCTTTACTAGATGTTGATATCCTAAGAATATGCCTTCATCTGATTTTGCATCAAATTTTCCTAGATTATCTTTACCATTATTATGAATGAAACATTTACAATCAAATGCATGAAAATAACTTATGTTTGGTTTTCTATTGTTCCATAGTTCATAAGGAGTTTTCTTAAGGATTGGCCTAATTAAGGCTCTATTAAGAATGTAACATGCCGTGTTTATAGCTTTCGCCCAAAAGTACTTTGGTAAGTTGCTTTCACATAGCATGGTATGGGCCATGTCTTCTAAAGTCCTATTTTTTCTTTCTACAACTCCATTTTGTTGTGGTGTTCTAGATGCTGAAAAATTATGATGGATGCCATTTTTAATGCAAATGTTTTCAAATAAATGATTTTCAAATTCAGTGCCATGATCACTTCTAAGAGACACTATAGTGTTATTTTTCTCATTTGTGACCTTCTTGAAGAATTTCAAAATAATGGAAAGGTCTCATCTTTATGAGCTAAAAATAATACCCAAGTGTATCTAGAATAATCATCTACAATCACAAGACCATATTTCTTTCCTCCTAGACTAGTGGTTCTAGTAGGTCCGAAGATATCCACGTGAAGTAGTTTAAGTGGTCTAGAAGTGGAAACAATGTTTTTAGTTTTGAAAGAGTTTCTAGTTTGCTTTCCGAATTGACATGCATCACAAATTTTGTTATTTTTAAAATCTAGTTGTGGAAGACCTTTTACTAAATCCATTCTAATTAATTTTGAAATTAGGTGTGTGCTTGCATGACCTAATCTACGATGCCACAACCATCCAATCTCATTTATATTAGCATTATTAGCAACTAAGCAATGATTACCAGTAGACAAATTGTCTAAATCAATCAAGTATACATTGCTATTTCTATTTCCAGTAAATATAATGTTATTATCAATGGGATTAGAAACAGTGCAAATAGAAGCTTCAAATGATACTTTGAAACCTTTATCACACAATTGGCTAATACTAATTAGATTATGCTTCAAACCATTAACATATAGTACATTTTCAATAAATATGAAGGCAGTTATTTGAATTTTACCAAACCCCATGATCTGGCCTTTGCCATTGTCACCAAACATAACAACTCATCCTCTTTTGCTTTCAAAGGTGATGAATTGATCCTTGTCACCCGTCATGTGTCTTGAGTAGCCACTGTCGAGATACCACTTTCACTTTGATCTTTTGGCCGCAAGACACTCCTGCAAAAATGATCAAATCTTATATTTAGGTACCCAAGCCTTCTTGAGTCCTTCATGGTTAGTAGCAATAAAGATAGTTCCTTTTGGAACCCATATTTTCTTTCCTTTAGCAATTAATTTCTTATTGCTTTTTCTTGCATTACATTCATAGGATTTGTGGCCTTTCTTGTTACAATAATGATATAAAACTTCATCTTTATCTTGTTCTTTTCTAAAGAAGTTTTTGACATATTTTTGTTTTATGTTAGGTCTATAACCTAATCCAGCCTTATCAAATATAGCTCTTTGATTACTCAATAATAAATTAAGTTTTTCAGAACTATATGTAAATTTATCAATAATATTTTTATATTTTTCAACTTCCTTCTTTAATCTATCATTCTCTTTGGAAATTGATCCTTTTTCTTTAATCAAAACTTCATTTTCTGATTTCAATTTTTCAACTTCATAGACTAATTTATCCTTCTCTTTGGCAAGATTTAAATTGTCAATTTTTAAAGATTTGTTCTTCTTTTTTAGAACCTTAAAATCACTTATTAATTCATTGAAGGCTTTATATAATTCATCAAATGTAAAATCATCATAAAGGGTTTCAGTACTTACCTCATCGTCGTTCGCCATAAAGAAAATGTTGGCAACTTCCTTTTGTTCCTTCTTGGAAGAGGATTCTTCACTATCACTCCAGGTTGCAACATAGGCTTTCTTCTTCTTCTTGTAGACTTTCTTTAATTGAGGACAGTCATATCTGAAATGCCCTGGTTTCTTGCATTCATAACAAATTAAGGGCTCTTTTTCTTTTTCTGTCCTTCTCTTTCTCTTTTTCTCCTTTCATTTTTGTTCCAGACTTTTCTTGTGGAAGGGTCTCCTTCTTTGCATGAATTTCTTAAATTTTCTAGCAAGGAGTGCAGTCTCATCATCATCATCATCATCACTACAGCTCTCCTCACTTTCTGCAGCTTTAAGAGCAATTGTCTTCTTTTTCTTGACTTCCTTCTCTTGATGTTGTTTCATGGTTAGCTCATGAGTCATCAAGGATCCAAGTAGCTCTTCCAAAGGTAAAACATTTAGGTCCTTCGCTTCTTGGATAGCAGTCACCTTCGCTTCCCACGATCTTGGAAGTGACCTAAGAATTTTACGCACAAGTTCAGAGTTAGTGTAAGTCTTACCAAGACTTTTCAAACCATTTACAATATCAGTGAATCTTGTGTACATGCATGTGATAGTTTCAGTTTGTTCCATGCTGAACAATTCATATTTATGCACTAAAATATTAATCTTTTATTCTTTAACTTGATTTGTACCCTCATGGGTAACCTCTAATCTATCCCAAATTTCTTTCATGGAAATACATGTAGAAATTCGATTAAATTCATTTGCATCTAATAAACAATATAAAACATTCATAGCCTTGGCATTAAGTTGTGCTAATTTTTTATCATGTTCATCTCATTCCATTTCCTGCTTAGGAATCTCCATGCCATTAATTCTAGCAGTGGGTGTGTGTGGTCCATTGACTATAATGCTCCATAGATCATAGTCAAGTGCTTGAATAAAAATTTTCATCCTAGCTTTCCAATAACCATAATTAGTTCCATTAAATAAAGGAGGTCGATTAGTGGATTGACCTTCTAAAAAAGATGAACTAGCTTGAGCTACCATTTGGATCTTTAGCTCTTGATCGTTAGACCAAAATCAAATGAGCACTAGCTCTGATACTAATTGTCGGCCCAAATGACAACCCAAGAGGGGGGGGGGGGGGGTGAATTGGGTTCTTAAAAAATTTAACCTTTGAAAATGATTGGCTTTGAGATAAATAAGATTGAGTGCAAAGCGAATATTAATCACAAGCAAAGAGATAGAGAGAGACAATTAAAGCACGACAAACACAAAGATTTTATAGTGGTTCGGTGTATCCAACACCTACATCCACTTCCAAGATCCACTTGGATCCACACTATAATCCTCTTGATTATAGTCGAGTTATTTTTGTTGGCCCAGATGACAACCCAAGAGGGGGGGGGGGGTGAATTGGGTTCTTTAAAAAATTAGCCTTTTAAAGTAGTTTGCTTTGAGATGAATGAAGGCAATAGCAATGTAAATGCAAAGTGCAGTGAATAAAACAGAGATAGAGAAAGAGTCAATGAAAGCACGACAAACACAAAGAATTTATAGTGGTTCGGTGTATCCAACACCTACGTCCACTCCCAAGATTCACTTGGGTCCACACTATAATCTCCCTTGATTACAGCAGAGTTGTTTTATAAGCTCACAACTCAAACTTGTTGTTTTTCCGGGAACACAACGAACCCAGCTGGTTTTCAAGGGCTCACCAGCACAAAAACCCTAACACAAGCTTTACCAAGCTTGTACCGAGGTAAGACTACCTCCACTAGTTCAATCCCCCAGATTGAACTAGACACAAAGAATAGAAATATTGTTTTTCAGTTACAAAGCTCCTCAATGAGCAGATAAACAAATTTAAGAATAAAGTTTAGAAAAGCCTGATTTGCAGATGGTTGGCTTTTGAGCTTTTCTTCTTTTCTTCTTTTCCTCAACTCTTTTGAAGTGTAGAATCGAGCCTCAGCTCGGATTCTTCAAGGAATGTACGTTGGAGTTGATTTGAGCTTTTCCTCTTTTCTTTGAGTGTTGAAAATCACTTGAGATGCTCTTGAATAGCTCTTGGATTTTCTTCTGAAGCTTCCTTGGATTGTTGAGCTTGAGCACAGAAGGAGCTTCCTTTGATTTCACTCTTTTTCTTTCACTCTAATTTGAATCTCGGATTTTTTCAACTGAAGCTCTGTTTTTCTGATTTTTCTCTTCTTTTCTCTTGAAGTGAATATTTCTATATTTGTATATATTTGATTTGAAAATGGCTTCTCTATTTATAGATTCTGTAAAAATATAGCCGTTAGAAACAAAGAAAAATAGTCGTTAATTAAAAATCTTACCGTTGACGCTGAGTTGGCATTCGGAAAATTTCGCCCAGATTTGCTGGAGTCGACTCCTGCTTTCCGCGAGTCGGCTCGAAGTCGAGATACCAAAAATAGAAATTCTCAGAAAGTCAAAGGGTCGACTCATCAAAAATAAAGTGTCGACTCGTGACAGTCGGGGGTCGACTCATGAAAAGTTAGGGGTCGACTCGAGAAATGCTCAGAAAAACATACCTCTGGTGTCTGAGCGGAGTCGACTCACACAGTCATGGAGTCGGCTCGACAGAATCGAGGGTCGACTCAAAAAATCACATGGGTCGACTCGAGACAGACAGTCATTTTGTATTCTGAGTGGAGTCGACTCTGAAACTCTAGAGTCGGCTCCGGAACGTATCAGAAATCAGAGAATTTTCTGATTGACTTGAAATTCGTTCCAGATTCATTTTAAATCATTATTTTGACTTGAATATAATAAAATTGACATTAGGAATCAATTCAAAAAATGTTCCAAAAACTCATTGATTAAAATATTAAGTATAAAATTTCTTTTTGAAAGATTAAACATGGAGCTTGAAGTTACTTTCAAATTGGTTAAAGTTATACTTTAACATTCTCATTCATTGTTCTAAATAAATTCATTGTTCATGTAAATAAACTCATTACATCTTTTAATATACTCATGGCTTTTGGTAATCATCAAAATCAATAAGATTGGGGCATATAATTTCTCAACAAACTCCCCAACAATCTTCCCCTTTTTGATGATGACAAAAACAATGAGTTTATGCATGATTGATTAGAGAATTTATTTTATTTTCATAAATAGGCTTAGGCTCCCCCTGAATGAGGTAGCTCCCCCTATGAAACTTAAATAAATATCCCATTCATTCAATTATTTATCTCATTCATTCAATCATTTTAATATCATTTGATTAATCAATTTCTTCCATATGCATATACAATTATAAGACTATAAAACTCTTCCCTTTTTTGTTATCAACAAAAAGGTAGAGAAGCAATAAACATAATCATTTATTCATTTATTCATTCACGATATGATTTAATAAAATTATTCATTCATTGATAATAGAAAGAAATACATTGAGTATTCAAAATAGACAATTCATTACATCAAAGTGTCAAAATGTAAAACATAACATGAACTTCAATACATTGCAAGGACTGAGTATCTAATACATCAAAAGTGAGTCCTAACAATCCTAGTCAAATGATCAATTATATTTTTTATTCCATCTGTTTGTATCTTCACATAGTCCTTCAGTCTTTCATCAACAAAGGTGCAAGCAGTCAAAATTTTATCTTGGAGTTCAGCATTGCATTTTGCATATGTTTCGCCATCTCCGCAGACATCTTTAAGTTCTTCAAATATGTTCTTTAGATCTCCACTCAAAGACTCTGATGAATTACTAAGGTTGATTCTATCTTGGTGATTCGGTCATCCAAAGAGTAGAGAGTTTCCTTGAGATTCATAAACTTATTTCAAACTCTGATTTTAATTTTTCTGACTGATCATCAAGAAGGCCTTTAAGTTGCCTTAGCTGAAGTTCTGTGAAGCCAACCGATGAAGATGATGCTTGATCAAACAACGGAGCAGGGGTAGGAGCAGGAGCAGAAATAGGAGAGCTCGGAGGTGCAGGCGAAGAATGTCTAACCGATGGTCCCGGTGCCTCAACATCCGCTGCTCTTTCTTCCATCAAACCTTTCCTTTCCCATCTTCCGTTCTTCTTAACAAAACTCATCCTATGTATAGTAGCCAAACTGTAAAAATCTATGTGTCTCAAGTTCCTCATAGGCTCACTATCTGAAATGACAATCCCTTGGCTCTGGAAAATTTTAGTGAGGATCATGCCATAGGGCAAACTTGATTTTCTCTTACCTCCACAGTCGGCAATATACCATAAAATCATACTAGGAAGGTTAATGGGTTTACCCGTCACAATTGCATCCATTACAAAAATATCTCTTTCTGACACATAATCAAACCTCCCAATCTTTGGGAATAGGATTCTACTGCAGATGTTGTGGAGCAGTCTCAGTTCTACTTCCTCAAAACTGACAACCTCCCAGTTAAGTAGTCTAGAAAGAGCTGGGCATCTGTTTTCAGAAGAAAACGTAGATGTACCCGACATAGGTAGATCCAACAATCTTGAAAGCAGCTCTACAGTCACTGAAATTCTATTTCCTCTCACAATGCTTATAAGACCAATCCTCTAGATAGATTCTTATAAAATTCCTTGACAAGGGTGGGATATGTAGGACAATCTAAGGAGAAAATCTTTTCCCAACTCTTCTCAATCAACTGTCTTCCCAAAAGAAATCCCTCAGCCTCAAACAATTCAAAATACTTTCCTTCCGGTAGTTATAATTCTATCAGCAAGTCTATCTACCTGTGATGGAGCCGTAGATGGAGAAGCATTAGGGGTCGAGGAGGATGAGGTCGAATCCGTGCTTGGTGAAGGCTCACGAACAGGACGCCTCACGGTCTTCCTCACCGCTCTCTTCCTCTTTACTCCGGCCGCACCAAGGTTAGAACCTCGAGTTTTAGGGGCCATTGATCTATTGGAAGGGTTAATCAGGGATTCTTAGGAATTCGAAAGGTCTGGAAGTATTTTGGAGAGAGTATTTTGACGATTCAAGATGATAGAAATGAACGGCGAGTCGACTCTGCCCTAGATAAATCGACCTGGGACCACTTCGAGTCGGCTCCCGCAAAGCGAGGGGTCGACTCGGACAGTCACAGAAAACTATCCCAAAGTGGAGTCGACTCGCGCCGAGAAGGGGTCGACTCAAGAGTTTCAGTAGAAACCTGGAGTCGACTCCGATACTCACCGAGTCGGCTCCGAGACCATTTCAGAGCAAAAACATGAAATTTCTGAAATGTGTTCGGAAATTGATCATAAAAATTGATAAAATAATCATTGGATTTGAATAGATCAATTGGATATGAATCTAGATAAGATTTCCTTAAAGATCAAGGATTTGAAAGAATCTTAGATAAACTTTTCTTAGGGGTTTCAAATTCATTCTAATGGGTCACAAATCCCTAACTCTCCTCTAAGATAACAGAATCTTTCTTCACTCAAGGGTTTTGTAAATATATCAGCTAATTGTTCTTCAGTATTAACATAATCAAGACATATTTCATTATTAGCAATATGTTCTCTTATAAAATGATATCTAATTTCTATGTATTTGGTTCTAGAATGTTGAATTGGATTTTTAGTTAGATTGATTGTACTTGTATTATCACATTTTATAGGTGTTTTATCAAGCGTGATACCATAGTCTTCAAGTTGTCACTTAATCCATAAGATTTGAGCACAGCAACTTCCAGCCGCAACATATTCAGCTTTAGTAGTTGATAATGCAACTGAATTTTGCTTTTTGCTAAACCATGAGATTAAGTTACTTCCTAAGAATTGGCATGCACCACTTGTGCTTTTTCTATCTAACTTACATCCAGCATAATCAGAATCAGTGTATGCAATCAGATTTAATGTTGAGTCTCTAGAATACCATAAACCTACATTTTTAGTTCCACTTAAGTATCTTAGTATTTTTTAACAGCAATTAAATGTGATTCTTTAGGTTCAGACTGAAATCTAGCACATAAGCAAACAGCAAACATTATGTCTGGTCTACTTGCAGTTAAGTAAAGTAGGGATCCGATTATACCTCGATAATATTTTTGATCAACCTTCTTACCTTCTTCATCTTTGTCCAGCTTGCATAAAGGACTCATTGGTGTTCCAAGGGGTTTGATTGATTCCATACCAAACTTCTTTAGAATTTCTCTTGTACTTTGTTTGGTTGATAAAGATTCCCTCTTTGCTTTGTTTGATTTGGAGTCCAAGGAAGAAGTTGAGTTCTCCCATCATGCTCATTTCAAATTCGCCCTGCATCAACTTAGCAAATTCTTGACATAGAAGATTGTTAGTAGCACCAAAAATAATATCATCAACATATATTTGAACTACTAATAAATCTTTATGTTTCTTTTCAAAAATAATGTTTTATCTACATTTCCTCTTTCAAAATCGTTTTTAATTAAGAATTTACTTAATCTATCATACCAAGCTCTAGGTGCTTGTTTCAAACCATATAATGCTTTGTGCAATTTAAAAACGTGATTTGAAAATTCATGATCTTCAAAACCTGGTGGTTGTTGTACATATACTTCTTCATTTATAAATCCATTTAGAAAAGCACTTTTCACATCCATTTGAAATAAGTTGAAATTCATGTGACATGCAAATGCAAGTAATAGTCTAATGGCTTCTAATCTTGCTACTGGTGCAAAGGTTTCATCAAAATCAATACCTTCTTCTTGATTATATCCTTTTGCAACTAATCTAGCTTTGTTTCTAATTACTATGCCATTCTCATCCAGTTTATTTCTAAATATCCATTTTGATCCTATAACAGAATGATTTTTAGGTCTTTCTACTAAAGTCCATACATTATTTCTAGT